>CAUYRT010023971.1:0-16336 GCA_963574885.1 Lepilemur ruficaudatus
TTTTTTTTTTTTTTTTTTTTTTGAGACAGAGTCTCACTCTGTTGCCCGGGCTAGAGTGCTGTGGCGTCAGCCTAGCTCACAGCAACCTCAAACTCCTGGGCTCAAGTGATCCTTCTGCCTCAGCCTCCCGAGTAGCTGGGACTACAGGCATGCACCATCATGCCTGGCTAATTTTTTCTGTATATTTTTGTTGGCCAATCAATTTCTTTTTATTTTTAGTAGAGACGGGGTCTCACTCTTGGTCAGGCTGGTTTCAAACTCCTGACCTTGAGGGATCCTCCCGCCTAGACTCCCAGAATGCTAGGATTACAGGAATGAGCCATCATGCCCAGCCTGTGTTATTAAACATCTACTTCCTTTTCTGCTCTTAATCTGTCTTTTTAAATAGAGGTCTGGCCAAACTGAGAACCAACTAGGGTAGAGAGAAATTGTTTTGTGCTTATCTTGCTTTTGGTATGTCTGGTCATTCTTCAGCCAAGAGCACACCAAGAACAACAACAGACTGCCAACCTGACATATTGGTGCCATGACTCAGATTGGATCACTCTGTCTAGGTAAGCCAGCTGGCCTTTTTCATGCAAATGTTTTTTTTTTTTTTTTTCTGAGACGGGGTCTCTCTGTGGCCCAGGTAGGAATGCAGTGGCCCAGTCATAGCTCAGTGCAGCCTTGAACACCTGGGCTACAGCAGTCCTTCTGCCTCAGCCTCCCGAGTAGCTAGGACTACAGGCACGCACCACCATGCCTGGCTAATTTTTTCTATTTTTAGTTGTTTGGGCTAATTTCTTTCTATTTTTAGTAAAGATGGGGTCTCGCTCTTGCTCAGGCTGGTCTTGAACTCCTGAGCTCAAATGATCCATCCGCCTAGGCCTCCCAGAGCACTGGGTTTACAGGCGTGAACCACCGTGTCCGGCCTTTGCAAATGTTTTTGCTTTGGATCTTCCTGCCTTGCAGCCAGTGCTTCAGGGGGCACTGGTGTTTGCTTTCCTTTTCTACCCTTGCCATTTCTCAGACTGCGGGGTTGGTTGTGCTCTTGGCTAAACCAGGGTGTGTGATAAAGAGTTTGGGGTGAGTCCCTCATGGTAGGGAAAAATTCTTTCATTTTGTTTCACTTTACAGAAGAGGGCTCTGTGCTGTAACTCTTGTGCTTTTGGGCTTCATATTGGCTTAGACAACATACTTTCCTATTGAATCTGCTGGTGTACTTACAGCCCCTTCCCTGTTTAAGGCTAAACGATGTTTCCTCTTCCTGGTTTTGTCAGCACTAAACCGTCTAGTGCCTGGCTCACTCACTCAGAGTGAACTTGTATGCCTGGTAATAAGGAAACTGGGACATGGTCAGTGCCTATTTTGTAGGGTCCTTTTAGGACCTGAGGGTTTATACAGCCTGTGGACATGCCTGTACATGAACAGATCTGGGTTACATTAAAGTATTGTTTCTGTGTCTATCCCTGACATGTCTCTCCTATGCAGGGCACAGTTAAATACTTATACCCCTGGTTTTATTGGGGCTTTCTCCTTCTCCTTCTCCTTCAAGCTGCTTCTTTTGCTCTGTCCCACCCTTCCTTATCATGGCTGGCCACCCAATCACAGGTGCTAATACTTTTTACAAATGACCAGATAGTTATACCAACAGATATCATTGTCTTGGTGCTTAAAAAATGAGGATCTTAGGTTTGAGGGGTCATTCACAGCCTCTCTTCCTATGAATTAGAATGGAGATGTCCAGACTGGTTCCTCAGCTGAATGGCCTGTGTCATCACCTGAGGACACACAGCTCTAACAGACCCCAGCTGGCAAAGTCTTTCCCTTTCTCCCTTTTTTATTTCCCTCCTTACCTTCTAGATGGGTGCACAGGATCAAAAATCCCTCCTAGCAACCCTTTGGGGTGCATTCTCTCAAATTGGGACAAGTTTTATACAGACATTCTGAAGAAGAAATGTTTAATCTTATTCTGCATAACTGCCTGGCCACAGTGCAAGCTGGACAGTGGAGAACAGTGGCCACCACATGGGACTCTAAATCACCCCACCATCTTATAAATGGACCCCTTGCAAAAGGGAAGAAAAATGGGCTGATGGAATATCTACAGGCTTTCTTTTATTTATGTGAAAATCCTCAGAGCAAGAGGTGTTTGGAGGTGTAAGGTGTAAGACTATGGTGTAAGAGATCCTCCTCAGGTTCCCACCTGTTCCAAGCTGCCTCCATACCCAGGGAGGCCTAAAGGGGGCCCCACAAAGGGAGGAGTGGTGCTGTCTCTACCTCCAACAGGGGGAAAGGCAGCTCAGCTCCTACCTTTGGTAGAAGCAGTGAGGTAGTTTGGACCAACCCTGGTCAATAGGCACTTTAGTTTAATAGAGTTAAAACAAATAAAACAGGATCTGGGGAGCTACACTGATCACCCTGAAAAGTATGTAGAGACATTCCATCATTTGTGTCTAGCCTGTGACTTGACTTGGAAAGATACACATATTATTCTAAGCCAGACTTTAAATGATTTTGAGAAATCCAAAGTGTTAATGGAGACACTAAAATTTGCTATTGGATTATACCTTTCACATCCTAAATATCCAGTGAGTGAAACAGTGGTGCCCATGACTGACCCAGAGTGGGATAATAATTCCTCAGAAGGGAAGTGGGAGAGAGAACACTTTCTAGCGTGTGTCCAGGTTGGTCTCAAGGCCACCAGGCAGTCAACTATTCCAAGGTCTCCACCATAACCCAGGGGCCTGAGAAAAACCCCAGAGCTTTCCTGGATTGCCTCCAGGAAGCAATAGAGAGACACACCACTCTCAATCTTAACTCCTATGAGGGACAAGTAATATTGAAAGACAAATTCTTGACCCAAGCAGCACCAGATATTAGGAAAAATTTCCAGAAGTTTGTCCAGGACCCTACCACCTCCCTGGATGACATAGTGGCTGCCACTAATTCTGTTTTCTATAATAGAGCTTCTGAGCTTGAGTTCCAGGCTCAGGAGAACAAGAAGAGGAAGGAGGAAGGCAGCTAGGCATGCCCAGTTAATGGCAGCATTGGCACCTACATTTGGACCAACAGCCAAAGTTCCTACCAAAGGAAGGGATCTCCAGTGCTGCATCTGCTGACAGAAAGGGCATTGGGCCAAAGACTGCCCCAACAGGGACAGGCCAGCCAAGGCCCTTTGTCATCAGTGCTATCAAACAGGTCACTGAACTGCATGCTGTCCTATGGAATCATCCCAGGACAGGAGTCAGTCCCCAGACCGTTTCATAGTACAACAATGAAGGAGCCCATTCCCATCAGCCTCTGGCAGATAATGATCACTGGATTGGAGCCAAGGGTAACCCTCCTTGTGGCAGGTAGGCCAGTAAGTTTTCTTTTTGATACTGGGACTGCCTATTCTATCTTTCTCTCCTACTCTGGAAAACTGAGCTCTGAATCCTGTGTGGTCACTGGAGTTTCTGGGGTCCTTACCAAACAATTCTTTACTCTCCCTTTGCTTTGTTTGTGGGAGGATGTGATCAATGAATATTAATTTCTGGTAAATCCTACTTGTCCTGTCAATGCTCTAGGATGTGACTTGCTTTCTAAACTGCGAGCCTGGGTTTCTTTCTACCCTGAGGAAGAACCCAGTCTCATAGGCAACTTAAGGGATTTAAAGGTCTCAGGCCAAGATTAACAGGACTGGGAGGCAAATATCCCTGTGGTACTTTGGGACTTTGGTTCCCCAGGCTGTTCCAGAATAGCCCAGTTGCTTATGGTCCATCTCAGACTGCAGCAGGAATATCCCCATGTTAAACAATATTCCCTGCAACCCAAGGCCCAGGCAGGTCTTGAGCCCCTTATAAGAAAATTCCTATCACGATTCTGCTTATCCCAACTTGCTTTCCTTGTAAGACCCTTATTTTGCCTATCCAGAAAAAAGATGGTATTTACTGATTGGTGCAAGGCTTAAGGGCAGTCAATGAGGTGGTGGTGCCTTTGCACTCTATGGTACTCAATCCTTATATGTTACTGGGCAACATAACCTCAGAAACCACTTTATTACAATGTACTAGAATTAAAGGATGCTTCCTTTTGCATCCCTCTCCACTCTGACTGCCAAAATTTATTTGATTTTGAATGGACATTCCTATATGGTACATCCCACCAATTAATTTAGACAGTGTTGCTACAAAGGGTTCAGGGACATCCCTCATCTTTTTGGCCAGGCCTTAGAGAAAGATCTAGATGGCTTTCAACTCTACCAGGATGTGGTGCTTCAATATGTTGATGACCTACTGATCTGCTCTTGGAGGCACAGGAACATGCCATTTGAACCCTATGGTTCCTGGCTGACAGGGGTATAGGGTATCCATCCCAAAGCCCAACTGGCTCAACCTAAGGTGACCTATTTGGTGCTTATTCTCACTCGAGGAAAATGAGAGCTGTCCCTGGAGTGTGTCTGAGCCATAGTTCACTTACCTGAACTCATCTCTCAGCCCCTTCTGTGCTCTTTTCTTGGGCTTATGGGTTTTGCCAAATTTGGATAACTAATTATGGGCTTCTGTCTAAGCACCTTTATAAAAGCCTAAAAGGAAACACCAATAAGGAACCTCTAATATTGGGGCCTGAACAAAAACAGCCTGTTCAGGCATTGAAAAAGGCTTTATTCCAAGCCCTGGCCCTAGACCTACCATGTCTTCAGAGAGCTTTCTTTTTGTAAGTCCGTGAAAGACAGGGAATAGCTATGGGGGTGTTAATACAGCTTTGGGGGCCACAGTTGCAACCAGTGGCCTATTTGTCAAAGAAATAGGACCTCATGGCTGTAAGGAAAGGCTGCCTATTTGAAGGTGATAGCAGCCATATCTTTACTCTTACCAGAGGCCACTAAATTCACTATGGAAGCTTCTCTTACTCTTAGAACCTCCCACTGGGCCTCCAAGCTCCTCTAGGGTGAGGTGATAAAATGGATCTCAGAAAGCTGCCTATTAAAATTCCAGGCTATGCTTATAGAAAATCTTGACTTTAATAGTGAAACCTGCCATTTTAATCCCACCACTCTTCTTCTAGAAGAGATGATAGGGGAACCAAGCAGCCAGTGCATAATTGTGAAGAAACTATGCTCCATCACTACCTCCCCCAGGCAGATCTATCCTTAGTCCCCATCCCTCAAGCCCACCAGTGGTTTACCAGTTGCAGCAGTTTTTTTAAGGATGGGGAACAGCATGCAAACTATGCAATAGTGACCCAGAGTCTAGAAGAGGTGGAGGGCCAGGCTTTCCTAGCAAATACATCTGCCCAATTAGCCAAACTCATATCCCTAACCCAAGCTCTCCAGTTAGCCAAAGACAAGACAGTGACCATCTATACAGATTCTAAATATGCTTACTTGGTGTTACATGCCCGTGCATCTATTCGAAGAGAGCAAGGATTCCTTCCCACTCAAGGAATGCCAATTAAGTATGGGCAACAGATTCATGCACTTTTAGAGGCCATTCACGAACCAGCTTAGGTGGTGGTAGTCCATTGTAAGGGACATCAAAAGGGAGATGATCTAGTAACTCAAGGAGGTCAAGCCAAAGATACAGCCACCAAACAGGCAGCCCTGGGTGAAGTATTTTCTAACCTAGTTAGAGTCCTACTCTGTTCTAATCTCACTCTTCCTATTCCAGTTTATTCCACTTCAGAAGTATCTGATCGGTTAACTCAAGGATACCACTTGATCCCATCTGGATGGTTAGTTAAAGGAAACCTCTATCTTTTACCAGCTAAAGAAGTCAAAAACTTGGTAGAAGCTACCCACAAGACTACCCACTTCAGCCTAAAGCCACTTAGACATCTCCTAGAACAACGTTTTGATTCTCCTTTACTCCTATAGTAGCCTGCATGCTGTTCACCATCCTTAACAAACTGCTGCTATTAGTAACCACTGATAGGCTTGAGGGATGAAGACTGAGTATGGATTTACCTCCATTATTAAATAGGCCTCCTCACTTTGTACTATCTGCCAAACCAGTAATCCTTAAGGGATTTTGAGAGCAAAAATTGCCTCTCCAGCCCAACAAAAGCAGACCTATCCCAATGAGGACTGGCAGGTAGATTTCACTCAAATACCTCCCTCTAGAGGAGTTAAGTACTTATTAGTGTTTGTCAACACTTTTACTTGTTGGGCTGAAGTTTTCTCTTGCAAGACTGAAAAGGCCACTGAAGTTTCCCAAAGACTTCGGGAGGACATTATACTTCATTTTGGCCTTCCCAGGTCCTGACAGGGTGACAACAGTCCTGCCTTTGCTTCACAGGTAGTGCAGGGAGTCTCTAGAGCCCTGCAGATCTCTTACTACCTGTATTGCTCCTGGAGGCCTCAGGCCTCAGGCCAGGTTGTGCAAGTTAACTAGAGCATCAAGCTTGCCCTCCACAAAATGACCCAGGAGACAGGACAGTTAATTACAACTTCTCTCAGTTGCTCTTTTGTGTTTATGCATTGAAACTAAAACCCCCTTTTCTCTGAGTGCTTTTGAAATGTTGTATGGCTGACCTTTTTCTCTGATCACTTCAGATTTTGATTTTCAGGAAATGGCTGAACACCAACACACCCTTCAAGTAGCCCAGTTCTTACAGCCAATGCAAGAACACAAGCTACCGCCTGGTCCTCTCTGTCAGCCGGGGGACTTAGTGTTCATCAAACAGTGGAAGGATGGGTTCTCCACATCTCAGCTAACCCCAGCATGGACAGGTACTTATCCAGGCTTAGTTTCTACCCCAACTGCTTTTAAGGTCCCAAGGATACCTACTTGGATTCATTATCCTCTAGTGAAGCCGTGGAAGGACCAAAATGAACTCATCCATCCCCTGCAGAAGAGGACTCCAGCACCAGAGACAAACACTCATGTACTCCTTGAAGGACTTCCAGTACCTATTCAGGTGGACTTCTCCTACTGTGAGTCCTTCAGATAAGTAGTCAGAAGGGGGCATCTGCTTGTTTTTAAAAGAACAGTGTTGCTTTTCTGTTAATAAGTCCGGACAGGTTCAGGACAACATCAGTGCCATCCTAGAGTCTTCTTCTCATCTCTAGGTGTGAGGTGAGATCTCTAGGCCCTGGTGGATATCCTTGGTAATTCCCTTGGTCACTCCATTACTTTGCATCCTGGGATTTCTAATATTGGGACAAATTTTCTAACTAAATTTATTTCATCCTGCCTAGCAGCCATCAAGCTACAAATGGTCCTACATTCTCTACCAGGCCCAGCACCTACCTCCTCCTCACACCTACGACAAGCTACTGAGAACATATACCAAAGTCCCCTGGAGAGATCCCCAGAGAACCTGCAAGAGGCCACTCTATAGGAATCATCACCCCCCACTCAGCAGAAAGCAGCCAGATGAAGTGACACCCCCTATCCAACAATTTGAGCCTCTATTCATAGAGAGTGGAGAAATGTTAGGTAGATAGTAAGGGGTCTCTGGCTCTCCTAGGGACAAAAGTGGACACCCCACCTCAGTGTTGCCTTGAGCAATTGCCATACCTGGGGAAGAAGGACAAGGGTGGGTGCCCCACCTTGGTACTGCCTCACATTGATCCTGCCCCCCAAAATTGCCACACCTGGGGGAAGAAGATATGCCCTGCAAATCTGCAAAACAATACAGTGAATTTTCCAGCCCACATGCCAGATAGCCCAGACACAATAGGGTCTGGAAAATGACCTAGAGTAACCTAAGGCTAATTATCATGTTATTAACTGTCCATCAAAGTGGTTCAATGGTGACATTTGAACCACCAGGAGGGCCCAATACAGATGATATAGAACAGAACTCCAGACTATAACCAGGGCCTCTTGCTATGACATGGGGTCCATTCATCATCTGTGGCAACTGTATCTTGCTCTTGGTTTATAAACCTATCTTGCTCTTCCTCAATAAACTTTGTTTTGTGCTTCTCTTGCTTTTGGTATGTCTGATCATTCTTTAGCCAAGAGTATACCAAGAACCAAGAACAGACTGCTGACTTGACTTCCACAAAGTATTTATACATTAAAAAGGAGGAAAAGTGTAATTTTACAGAAGAGAAGACTGGCAGACACTAATGTAATCAAATGATTAAAGTGAACATTGTCAGTAATGTGACAAATTGAAATTGTGCATCTCCTGATAGAATGCAATGTGAAGAACACAATATCACTTCTATAATGTTCCTGCAAAAAGGCATTACCTTCATCTAATTATAAGGAAAAGTCATAACACTCAAATTTCAGGACATTCTACAAAATAACAGGCCAAACTTTTCAAAAGTATCAAGGTCATGAATGTCAAAGAGAGGCAGAAGGCCTATTCCAGAGGGAAGCAAAGAACTAAATGCAAATGATTCTATACTGAATCATTTTCTTGTAAAAGTCATAGTTGAGCAGTGAAACTTGAACAGAGTCTGAGAATTAGGTTGCATTATGGATCATTGCTAATATTCTGATTCTGATGGTTTTATTTCAGTATGTAGGAGAATGTATTTATAGGAAATATTCACTGAAGTATTTGGGAAGATTAGGACATCATGTCAGCAACTTAGTCTTAAAGGGTTCTGGAGAAAAAAGTTCTTTGTAATGGACTTGCAACTTTTCTGAAGGTTTGAGATTGTTTTTAAAATATAAACCTTGTACTTGAAAATATTTCAAGATGAAAAAGCTCAATTACTTTCACTGTCCTTCTTCAGTCCTCTCCCAAGCCCATCCTATTGCCAAAATCATAAGACTATAAACGTGTTACATCATGATAGGATAAATGCTTAAATTTAGTTATGACAGTGAAATTTAAGCCCTTGGGCCAATTTGTGTTGCTATTTTACTTTCTGTGTTATAAATCATAGTGTTAATTTCACATTGTCTTTTGCTGCTCTTTGAAAATGTTTAAGGAAACTGGAAATCATTGAAAATATGTAGTACTGAACCTCTTGGCAGAAAATGTGTACAAATGGAATGCTATGTTTTTATCAATGTTACAAATAGAAATTTATTATAATTGACATTTATGGAATATTTAATAAGTATACTTGAAGAAAGAAATAATATGCTAGGACCAAAATGCTTTGATCAGTCACTAATTTCTATAGAATCAAGGTAACTCTATAGAAAGGGCCCGATTCATATCTGTGAAGTTGAATTTACAATGATACATTGGATTTTTTAAGAATCAAGGATAATTATAAGCAAATCAAAAGTTGCTCCATGATAAGTTTGTTAAAACAAATTTAATATTAGTTTAATTAGACAATATTATATCAATCAGCTTATTTTGTATTCTTTCTTACTAGAAAATTGTCTTTTACTGATATCTTGATTTTGTGTCAATATATCTATTTTTAACATTCAGTAACTGAAAACTATTACATGCAATCTTTTAAAATACAGGATTTGTTTAATAAAATTAAGAATTTATCTTTTGTGTAATTCACCATATATTTTTATAGTTTTACTTTGGAGGAAAATGCTATATCATATCTCAAATTTTATTATTAAAAATGTACATTTTCTCCATGTTTAAAATATCACAACTGTTAATCTCACTTTCATCACCCAAAACAATTATAAGGTAGAAAATGCCCCATTACACCGAAGTGGATTAATACGATTCAATATAAAGAACGGAAATATGTGGTCCACCCACGATTTTTACTTTTAATAAAGAGACTATTGATAAGGCACAATGTATACAAATAAAAATCAATGTGTAAGTAAACATTGTTACATAAGAAAGCATAAATAATATGCATTATGCTAATTATGTAGATATTTTCCCAAATATAACTTGTTAATTGGTGTGAACAAGTTTAAAGGTCTTTGTTATTATTCCACTTTGATGATAACAAAATTCAAATTTGCTTTAAACCACCAAATGTTAGTTTTACAGACCAGTGTGTGCATATGGGTGTGGGAGTGTACGTGTGTGTTTGTTGGGGGCAGAAGAAGGGATAATTGTTCAAATAGAATATTTCAGAAATTATTTGGTTTGTGAACATGCTCAAGCTTTGTTTTTCTCCCTAGTATAATCTTATATTATATTGTATTATAGTTTTAATATTCTATATCTTAAAGGAAGTGACTGTTATCTTTTAAGAAGAAAATATCTGGGCAAGAATTTGAGGGTAAAGAAGAAATGGCTGAAACGAAATAGTTTATAAATGCAGTAAAACTCTGCACAAAAGCAGTTGCCTTCTCAGTGAGTTGAGATTAACACAAACATAAAAGAATCGCCTTTTGCCAACTTTATTTGGAGAGCTCAGCCATCCATGTGTGATGGAATAAATTTAAAAGTCCAGATGATGCAGGAGATACTTGGAAACATGGGCCAGAGCATTCAGTTAGCTTTCAAATTTATTTCCTCACACATGGATGACCGTTCAGTTCAAATGAAAGCAGAGAAGCACAACTCATCTATAAATATGTCCAAGAAATATTTGGTTTGGTTTCAGAAAATATTTTTTTTTTCATTTGCTCAACTGATTTGCCTGGCTTGCTTTAAAAGTACTCAGTTGTCTTAATTTTGTAGCAGCAGATCAGATATTAGCCCATACAACATTGGATACACATGGGACAGCAAATATGAGAATTTTAATTTTTAGGTGGCAGACATAGAAAAGAAATACACACCAAAACCACTAATATAAACGACAGGCGAAAGTATTCTTGAAGAAATCACCTAAATGAAAAGGATGAAAATAAACTAAACTGTATTGAAAGATGTTTTCCTAAAACCGTCTTATGGAAAAAGTTAACCTTAAATGTTGTGAAAATATGTTCCATAACTTCTAGATACTCTCTACAACAGCGAAGCTTTTCTCTAGGTTTTAGTAACAGTTAATATGTGTTTGAGCTCAATTGCCAGGTAAGAAAAGTAAAAAAGTAAAAGCACTTGTAGTTTTTTTATTAAAAAAAATAGCATGCTGCATTGAATAAGGATTGACATTAGAAAAGAAATTAATTTTTTTTAAATTGGATTAACAAAGCAATACATGAAGAATAACTCAAGCCAACAAAAGATAAATTTTTTTAAAAGTTTCAGTTTGTTTGCTTCGTTGTTTGTTATAAGATTTTTCTCTCCATAAAATATTGTCTCCATTCCTCTGGGCCTCAGGTTTCTCATCTACAGAATGAAGAGATTGTACAAGATAATCTCTAATGTTCATTCCAGGTCTATAATGCTAAGCCTATAAATCTAAAATATATTATGATAATCTGCATCTTATGTAGGCAATAGAATTTATAAAAGCTGAATAAATGAAGAAATTTGCACAAACTCATTAAGAAAAATAGACTAAGTTACAATATATATTTTGAAATAACTTTATGAGGCTCTTAATAACATAAGAATGTGGGTGTCACCAAAGATTTAAGGAAACTTGTATTACATACTAATTTTGAACATGAACCTGCTATGGCAAAAATTACAAACTTTCTCCAAAAACAAGATAATTGAGTATTAAAATTCATTACACCCATTCAATACATTATCTAATATGGTCTAAGCCATAGAAATCATGAAAACTACATTTTGCAACAGGGAAAAAGAAAAAATATATTGTGGTTAAGGGATTAGACTGTGGATGAATACTGCGTCAGTTTGACTCTCTAAGCTCTACTCTAACCAGTGGTTTGACTTGGCACAAGTTACTTTATCTCACCATGCTTTAGCGTCCACAACTGTGAAGTGGGAAGGTTAATAATACCCGTCTCATAAGGTGGCCATTGTGCACATTAAATGAGTTAATAAATGTAAAATACTTGGAAGAATGCCTGCATATACTTAGTACAATATAAGCTTGCTGTTATTATGCAGTGAATTTATATTAAAAGTAAATTCCTTCCTTATCCAATTCAAATAGCTTTGATATACAACACAGTTATAAAATTAGAAAGCTTTTAAAAATTTGACTTAATGTTATTTTCCTGTGATATCAAAGCTGCAAATGGTGTATCATAAAATATTAGCTTTATTCTTTTTAACTGACTCTTTGTTAATCTCTCTAGCTGAGTACATTAATATATTAGGATAATTCAAATTAAGATTCTCTCATTAAAACTGTTATATTTTGGCATAGAGCAAAAGTCCTGTTAACATGAATATTCCCAAGAAGAGAAAAAAGGCAACAACTTGAACTGGTAGTTTAATACAGTGTGGAAGCACTTTCAAGGAAGGACCAAGATATTTGTATAGGTCAAAATCAGTATGATTGTATCAGATTATTGATTTAAACTAATTTTGTGTCAAAGATCAAGTACACACATAACTAAAAATCAACATTTTTGTTTAATATGAGATAAAAACAATGTGTGTAAGTAAACATAAAAATACCAAGGAGTTGAAAGAAAATTGCACAAAATATATCAGAAAAAAGTTAAGACTATTTTTTTAAAAAAACATTGCACACAAACATTTTTAGAGTGCTAGACTCAAAGCTACCAGCATTACTTCACTTCAAAAATGTCCTGTTGACAACAATTTCGCACTATATGGCTAAATAAATAGCCTAAAAACTCCCTCTACCAAAAAACTGGAAATACTGGCTAAAGTATAACAAATATGAAAGTTAAACGCAAAAGGAAGAAAGGAAAAAAAATTCTCAGAGCCCCAACATTAAGTGGAAACATAGAGGTTGTACTATTTGCAATCCCATTAACAGTATATAAGCATTCCTTTCTGTGTGTGTGTGCATGTACAAAGGTACTGATAATTTAACTTTGAAAATATACAAGAAATTCAATTATACACAAGAATGTATATGATTGTGGTAGAAAGATGCACAAGATAACTTATACCTTTTGAGAGGGAAATAGGTTGGCTGAAAATCATTGATGAGAGGAAGACTTTACACTGAATACAGCTTTGTACGTAAAATTTTTGTACCATAAGAGTGGATTATCTATTGAATATTCCACCACTGATAGGATTTAGTCTATTTCCCATCATTTAGTACATATGTTAATATAGATATAGATACATTGTGATAGTAATGTTGATAAATATCGCTAATTGTCCTATACATAGAGTCTATGTCAATTTATACTTCCTTAAGCAATATATAAAAGGTTTTCTTAAACCATATTTTCACAAATTGGATATTATCAAGCTCCTTGTTATATATCAATGCTTTCTCTTACTTTGAATAAATTTGGCTATCATTTGCATTTGTTTCAGAGCAATTTGTGTATTTTTTCTATGAGTAACTATTCTTTTGTTTTATTGTGTTATTTTCTAATCAATACATAAAGATTCTTTCTTTATTGGGAAAATTATCACAGTGTGATGCTATTATATGAATTGCAAATATTTCCTCTGTTTATTTTTTGGCTTTGATTTATGGTAGCTTTGTCATGTCAAATATTTATATTTTATGTAGTCTAATTTACCACTCTTTTTTGCTTTCTGAGTTTTATGAGGTGCTTGGAAAATCTTTCCCATTTTTGGGTCAAGCTTTCTACAATGTATTTTCTACCATTGATCTTTAATTGATGATGTAATATGGTATAAGATATGTGTTCAACTTTCACTTTTTTTCAGACAGCTATCCAGTTGTCCTAACACTTTTACTAAATAGTACATCATTCTTTTTTTTTTTTTTTTTGAGTTAAAGTTTCCCTCTGTCGCCTGGGCTAGAGTGCCATGGCATCAGCCTAGTTCACAGCAACCTCAAACTCCTGGGCTCAAGCAATCCTCCTGCTTCAGCCTCCCAAGTAGCTGGGATTACAGGTGTGCACCACCATACCTGACTAATTTTTTCTATTTTTAGTAGAGACAGGGTCTTGCTCTTGCTCAGGCTGGCCTCAAACTCCTGACCTCAAGTAATCCTCCCACCTTGGCCTCCCAGAGTGCTAGGATTACAGGTGTGACCCACTGCACCCAGCCTACATCATTCTTTTTACCCCAATGATTTGAAATGCCATTTTAATTATGAAATAAATTACTAAATGTATTTTATTCTATTTCTGTCTTTTTTTTTTTTTTTGGTTCCATTGATCTGTCTCTCAATTCATATGTCAACACTTTATATCAACATCTAGTAAAGCCAGTGCTCTCTCATTCTTCTTTTTTAAATACTTTCTTGTAATTCTTTTATGTTTCTCTCTCTCTCTCTCTCTCTCTCTATTTAGAGACAAGGTATTGCTGTGCTGCCAGGCTGGAGTGCAGTGGCTGTTCTTAGCCGTGTGATCATAGGGCATTACAGTCTCAATCTCCTGGGCTCAGGCAATTCTCCTGCCTCAGCCTCCCTAGTAGGTGGGAGTACAGGTGCACAGTACTGCACTTGGCTGATGTGTATTTTTATATATTGAACTAATATCAGTTTACCTTTTTGCAGTTTTGTTGATGTGTTCAATGCCTTTAACTTTTACATCAGATAAAATATACAGATGGCTTTTGGGGAATTGACATCTTTATGCTGTTCGATGTTTCTCTTTTGACTTTTCATTAGTTTTCATTTTGGCTGAGAATTTAAAAGTTTTCTTCACATAGATTTTGCACGCTTCTTTTTCAATATACTTAAAGTACTTAACGTTTAAAATATTCCTAAGTATTTCCTTTTTGCTCTTGTTGAAATTTTTGTAAGTTAATCTTTTCTTTATATTTATCTTCTCATTCACTGATAGTTTTATCTAAAAAGAATCATAAATTTGGTATATAAATTGTACAACCAGTTATTTGTTGAATTTTTTATTGTTAAAATAGTTGACCTCTTGATGCATTTGAATTTTTCTGTATTCAAAATCATGCCATCTGCAAATAATATTACATACTAATCTTCAAATTTTATACCCTTAATTTATTTCTCTTTCTAATTGTATTATCTGGCCAATATTACATAATCACGATATTAGTAGACCACCCTCTGTTGTTTGCAATGAATGGGAATGCCTCTAGTGTTTCCTATTTATTTTATATATGTAAATGAATTTTATATATATAAAAACACAGAGAGTGAGCTATATTTAGTTCTAAAAGGTATAAATATTCAAATATAGAATAATGTATAGAAATATATATCAATTCAAATCAAATTTAGAGTATTCCCATTTGCTTTAATCAAAGCATTAACATTTGTGCTAGTCTTAGATTTATAGTTAAGTACATTTTTAATGATTCACATTATTACTTTTGTTTCAGTTCTTTCATTTATATTTTGATTGTGTAAAGTCCATTATCTAGATTCATCAAAAAGGATTTATGACAGCAATAGTGCCTATCTTCCTGTATGTTCAAGAATACTTATGTGCTATTCTTATTCTTGAACAAATTTGACAAAGTTGGGTCTTTTTTACTTTTTATTTTTTGAGTATTTCCTAGAACTGAAAATTGTTATGGAAAAATCTGAAGGCAGCCTGAAGTTTTGTCTCTTATAATTTAACAATTTGCTTTGCTGTCCGAAGAAATATCTTTAT
Organism: Lepilemur ruficaudatus; assembly: GCA_963574885.1. Taxonomy (NCBI): domain Eukaryota; kingdom Metazoa; phylum Chordata; class Mammalia; order Primates; family Lepilemuridae; genus Lepilemur; species Lepilemur ruficaudatus. Next base: position 15,375 of record CAUYRT010023971.1, read on the forward strand.
TAGGGTATCACAAGAATGGAAAAACTAGAACCATATGTACTCACCATCAAATTTGTATTAATGGACTTAACTGACCAACACTTAAGTGCACATATAGTAGTAGCATTCATCGGGTGTGGGACAGGTGGGAGGGGGGAGGAGAGGCTGCGTACATACACACTTAATGGGTGCAGTGCACACCGTCTAGGGCATGGATACACTTGAAGCTCTGACTCAAGTGGGGCAAAGGCAATATATGTAACCTAAACATTTGTACCCCCATAATATGCTGAAATAATTTTTAAAAATGCATAAAAATAAATAAAAAATAAAAATTTTTCCAGAGATATAGCATTTTAATCTGTAAGTTAATGTCTTCATTTATTTCTAAAAGTTTTATTAAATAGTCTGTCTCTTTTTTGTTTTCTTTATTGAGGATTCAATTTTGCATTTCTTGATCTTCCCTTTTTGTCAATAACTATATTTTTTCTTCAACCCATTTTATTGGGACTGAGAACCCAGAAATGAAACCATCCACATACTGTCTCTAATCTTTGACAAAGCAGACAGAAATATACCCTGGGGAAAAGAATCTTTTTTCAGTAAATGATGCTGGGAAAACTGATTAACTACAGGCAGAAGATTTAAACTGGATCCCCACCTCTCATCTTTTACAAAAATCAACTCACTAATTTGCAGTCCCACCAGCAGTGTAAGAGTGATGCTGTTTCTCCACAACCTTGCCAGCATTTGTTGTTTTGAGATTTTCTGATAGAGGCCAATCTCACTGGGGTTAGGTGGTATCTCATTGTGGTTTTGATTTGCATTTCTCTAATGACTAGAGATGTTGAACATTTTTTATATGTTTGCTGGCCATTATTCTGTCTTCTTTGGAAAAGATTCTGTTCATTTCCATTGCCCATTTATAAATGGAGTTGTTTGGTTTCTTCTTATTAATTCTTTTGAGTTCTAGGTAGATTCTT
>CAUYRT010023972.1:0-42827 GCA_963574885.1 Lepilemur ruficaudatus
AGTCCTTTATAGATCCTCCGTATCAATTCTTAGATATCTGTTTTGTAATTTTTCTAAAAAAAAAAGATTATAGCATTCCTAGTTATTTCCTTAACGGCGTGTTTGATGAGAAGTTTTTATTTGGATTGTTATAGACCGGAGTGGGAGAAATGACCACAGGGTTCAGGTTGGAATTTAAATTTGGTAAGTCTTTATTGCTGGCCGGGGCACACTCTCTGGCCTAGTCAAAACCAGGTTCAGAGTGTGACCTCGAACATTAGTAATACATAGTTTATATGCCTTTCACCGCCAGAGAATACGTGACTAAAAGCATATGTTTCAGGACGCTTTGGAACATCTTGGTTAACAATTTTATCTCTCGGGTAGGTTGAGTCAACTGATGACCTCCTGATGTTTTCTGATTTAATTATATTTAACAAACAACAAAAAGCAAACAAAGTCATAGAAGGAGATAGCATCAGAATCAAAGAGAGTACACTTTTTCCTAAATCTTGAACAAATCATCTTACAAAGTGCATTCCCCTGCTGCCTGAATAAGCATTGTAAAGTTTAACTACATGCAGCTGTGTTAGAACATCAATTCCCCTGCCAGGTGACCTGGGACCTGCCTTAGGTCACTTATTTTAATTCCTCACCCATTTTACCATATCAGCAGAAGAGAAGCTAGTCATTAATGCCGCCAGCGAGCAAACACCCTTCTTCCCTTGGCCCTAAGATGGACTTTAACCTCCTGCCCGAGTCTCCGTCAATTACAGTCTTTAAGCAAGCAGGTTTGCATGAGTTGATTACTTTGATTCTCAGTCTGCAAGGTACGTTTAAGAGATAGGGCTGTACTTCAGTCAAGCGGGTGGAGTGGCCTGACTTCAGCCATGACATGGATAAAATCTAATGTTTTCCTTTTATGGTTCTTTCTTTCTGTGACCTATTTAAGGAACGTTTGACTACTCTTAAGTCACAAAGATTTTCTCTTATGTTTTCTTCTAAAAGTTTTATGGTTTTAGCGATGGTCTATGGCAAAATACTTTTTTTTTTTTAATTAAGAAGTCAAGGTTTCTTTTCTTCCCAAACAGAGATCCCGTTTTTTCAACACCGTTGGTTGACACGATTGTTTTTCCTCATTGGATTGCTCTGAAGCCTTTGTTGAAAATCACGTGACTTGATAAATGGGGGTCTATTATCCGGGTCCCTATTCTGTTCCGTCTGTTTGTCAGCCCGTGTGCTGTGTCCCACTGTCTGCATTACTGCAGCCGGAGGCCAACTCTTCAAGGCAGGTGGTTTCCGTTCTCCAACTTGTTTTTTCTCTTAAGGGATTTCTTTGAATTTTCTAGGTTCTTTGAATTTCCACATAAATTTTAGAATCTGCTTGTCAACTTTTAATTTTTAAAACCTGTTGAGATTTTGTGATGAGTTATTGAGTTGAATATGTACATCGATTTGAGAAGAATTGACATCTTGACAATACTGAGTCTTCTGATCAATGAATATAAGATCTCTATTTAGGTTTGCTTTAATTTCTCTCAGCAGTGTTTTATAGTTTTCAGTATAGAGAGATGTTAATACATCTCTTGTTTAATTCATTTTTAAATATTTTATGTGTTTTGGTAGTATTGTAAATGAAGGTGTTTTAAATTTAATTTTCTAGTTATTTGCAGCTAATATATAAAAATACAAGTTTTATGTATTCCTATGATAACCTGGTATTGTTTTAAATTCACTTATTAGTCACAGTAATTATTTTATAGATTCCTTAGGATTTTCTATAGACCCAGCCACAGTGAGACCACTTGCTCAAGGCTTCACGGATGTTGCTTTCTCGGGGCCATGGTCACACATATTTGGCTCAGAATAAATATTTTAAAATTATTTTACAGAGTTTGGGTTTTTTTTTTCTGTTGCTATTATAATAAATAATAATTTATATTATTAATTAATTAAGCAAATTTTCAGGTACTCTGCAAGTGTTAGATATTAAAAGTTGAAAACATAAAGGTCTCTGTTCTCTAATCCTTAGATTCTGGGCCAGCAGAGGGAACAGGTGGGAGGAAAGCGTTAGGGAACGAGTGTGGAGGATAATACACGCAGGCCACTGTTAAAGGCCCTAACAAAGCACAGCGCGGATTCAAGAGGCGTATTGAATAGATCTCTGCCTCAGGGAGCGTGCCGTGCACAGGCAGTGCTGGGACACTGCTGACACTGTCTTCACTCTAGGGGTGCACACGGCCCTGGAACACTGTGTGATATCCACCCAGCGGTACACAGCAGCCTTGGACGGAATACAGAAAAGCCTTCAGAAAAAGCAAATTTTGAGATAAGACTTGAGGGATGAGAAATCATTTGCCAACAAGGATACAATGAATTGACATTATGCAGTTAACTGTGACATACAAGCCCCCCCCCCACGCTTTCATAGACATATCTGATCTCTGCCCTCACCCCATGAGGTTGAGTCAGTCCACACCCTGCCAGGCTCCCAGCCGTGAGTTGGAGGCCAGTGTTGGAGCGTGATGCTCCACTTGAACCCTGCAGAAGCCATTCTTCCCGCTGACTCCGGGCGTTCCCTGCGCTCGGCTCCCTGACCTTTGGTCCACAGACCAGCTCTCGGGAGGCCTGGGGCTTCTTGAGTTTGTTGTGCCCGTCCTTCCTGGGCTCTGGGTTTTCCGCGTTCCTTGGTCTTGTGCTGCCTGTGGCTTTTGCCAGCCTTGGGGCTGGAGAAATTCACTGATGCCCGTGGGGCTGTAGTATTTAGACGGAGGTGGCTGTTGATTATGACACTAATGCTCTAACCTCTCTGGAGGAAATGGAAGCTCAGAGAGAGGAAGCCACCCACCCAGGTCACATGACGATGAAATGATGGAGCCAGAGCCTGGACTTTTTGGTCTTTTCACTCCAAGCCGTGTGCTCTTCCAGTAGCTAGACTGAACCCCTTCCTCTTGCGCATGCTCTGGCCACGTTTTGCCTGCTGAGTGATCTGCTCAGACGGTGGCCACCGTCCTCCTGACCCTTAGTTTTATTTTGTGAGTGCCCTGTGCCATGCTGCCCTTGCTCTGACCTGGCTCTGTTGAATCTAGCTGGTTTTTCTTTTTTTATCCTCCTAAAAGTTTTCCTCAAGGCTACACAGTGACATAAGTTTCTGTCTTCTCTTTGGCCCCTGCATCTGGGCTCACTCTCACATTTAACCTGGTCATCTCGCAACAGAAGTAAGGGTCTAATAAAGGGCAAAATGTTTTGAGTTGTCTCTTTAAAACCCCTCACCCTTTCTGAGGAATTAAAACCTGCACTCCTGCCAGGGCCAGTAATCAGAAGGGCAGGGGACTGTTCTTTGTTTTAAACCATAGGAGATGGCTTGGGGGAGTTGTCTGGGCAAAGGGTGTGAGATATCTCCACCGGAGATAAGGCCAACCAGGACCACCAACTGACCAGGACCACCAATATAGTTAAATAGCAATAGCCTGAAGCTGAAAACCCCTTTAAAAGCTCTGTATTTCTGCTTATAGGGAGGATGATGGATTTTTAAGATGAGAGTCTGCCGTCCTCCTCATTTGCCAGCAAATTAATAAACATCTCTTTCCTTTTCCTCAAACCACTTGTCCTCATTCTTTGGTGGGCTTCAGGGACAAGTACCAAACTTTCATTAACAGTTGAGCTGCTTATCCGGGGTGCTATTTCCTAATCAACAATTGCCTCCTAATCAACAATTTCTCAGAGCATTTAGCTCGATGGTAACAGCTAAATCACAACCAATAATATAAGCACGAACAAGTCTATAATTTACCTAATTACTGATTTCTCAATTTTTGAAAATAATTTTTGGACAGATGGTTCATTAAAATGTAGTAGAAAATACCAAAAGTGTTACAGACACAAATTAAATATAAGAATAATGCTTAGATTTCATGCTTTTCAAAAAGACTACCTCCTCCCAAATTGGGAAAAAGGTAGGCTTTTGTTCCTAAGCAAAAGGGAAAGGGAAGATTTCATAAATATGCTCATGTTGATGAAGATATAGATTAGTCCCTCTATTTCAGATTGTATATAAGCTATTAAAAAGTGATTGTTATAGACCTTTGCTGTTACTTTGGAATATTAATTGCAGTCTTTAAATTTTATGTCAGTACATCTATTAGTCTGTTCCTTTGAAATTTATTCTATTTTTTATGCATAAAAAATTATTCCCCAACCAACTCAGATAAGTACTCATCTGTATTTTCTTCTTGTTATTATGATTTAATATTTTTACAACAAAGAGTTTAATTATCCCTAAGTAGTTTTGTATATTTGGGAAGTGAGACTTTAAACTAATTTTTTCCCCCAAAGGTCAATTTCCCCTACAACAGTCATTAAATAGTGTATCACTTTGCAATTGTGTTCAGCATTTCTCTGTCATATTTTAAGTCCACGTATATTTACTTTAGTTACTAGTTGAATTATTCTCTTCCACTGATTTATGTGCATATATTTGTATTACTACCACACTGCTTTCTTTAGTGTATATTGTATGTGATATAGCAGGTATTCTTGTTTTTATTTTTGTCTTTTTTATGTTTAATTTTAAACTTTTGCTTATTTTCTTAAGTTATAAATCACAATTGGATTTTGATTGTGGTCATAATGAAATTAAAATTAATTTTGATATGTTTAAAATTTTCAGTTATCCTAGCAGGAACATGCCGTATTGCTTAATTTATTTAGGTCAACGAGTCAATTCTTCAATATTTCCAAATCTGCTTTCGTAACAGTAGGCCCAAATGGCAAATATGTTTGAGTTGGGAAGATCTTTCGGATCACTTTTAAAATCACCCACAGAAGCAAAGCTCGTTTTCCCTGTTTGTAAGATAAACCCTGCGATAAAAATATTTTATTGTTGTTACAACAAAGGATAAAAATGCTCACAGTCATTAAGAACAGAGATGTTAATTGGAGCAAAAACGTTCACCCATGGGGAATGGCTTCATAAATTAAGGTGTGTTAACATAATGGAGTCCTACAGAGAAATTTAAAGTAACCTTGAAGACTGTAGTAATGGTGAAAAATGTTTTTCATATGCTACATTTTAAGAGGTGGAAAACATTTTTTAAGATGCTGTGTTTAGGAGCCGGTGTGTTCCCTGCGGCACTGCCCCCCCCTCCACTCTTGCTCGCCTGCGCTAAACTCACCCCTCGCCGTCCCCTGCACGCTCCGGGTGTCCCCCTACCCTGGGCTGCTCCAGCGAAGGTCCCACCCCCACCTGTGTCCTGGGCCCCCCTTCCCTGACCATCCCCGGGGCACACTGCCTGGTGCTTGTACCTTACTAGAACGGAGCCTGGGCGAGGATTTTTACCCACTTTGTTCAGATTTTTATACCCAGACCATGTGTAAGGGAACCTGGGCATGCGTGCAAGCCTGGAAGGAAAGGCATGTGCACAAGCCCTGCACACGAGAGGGCCTGCGGACCTTGTCTTGGTACCCCTGTTTTCCTGGGCTGTATTAGCTCGTCCGTCGCTGTGGAGAAGGGCAGCCCCCCCACCTGTCCTTGCTGACCACTGGGGGCATCTAACGGGACAGAGCAGGGTGCGGGACCGGGGCCGCCTGGCAGGTCTGACAGCCTGTGGAGCTGCTGCCCCAGGATGTGACCTGGGAGGCGGGATGACCCCACTGCTGGGAGGGGGACCCTTCCCTTCCCCCTGTCCCTCCCCTCGCTGCTGAGACCCTGGGACTCTGCTTCCAGTGAGGCGGGTCCTCCCGGCGACACCGGTCCAGTGCGTGCTCACACTCACACACCCCAGGGAGGGCCTCAGTCCCGGGGCACACGTGGGCATGTGGGCCAGACTCACAACCACTGCCCTCCCTTGGGTCCGCCCCAGAGCGGCCCCGCTGACCCGCACCCCCAGGACTGGTCCGCTGGAGCCCCTGGCGCACCATCCCGAGGCCAGAGCGTTATATGTGTATATGTTAACGTATCACCCATCTCCTCCGGCTTTTCAAAGGCTCCTTTCTAAAGTATTTCTTAAGAAATAGCAAAGATCCGCATCTGGGAGGCCCAGCATCTGCCGCTGCGGAGGAACTTCCGCAAGCTCCAATCAGAAACGTCTATTTTTGCTGAAGAAGAAGAAGAAAGTCGTCCCAGCTGACACAAGTCCCCTCTAAAAGACTGCGTGATCAGCTGGGGAAGAAAAGCATTCAAAACACGAGACTATTTTTAAAGAAAATCAAGTCAGATTTAAAAATAAAAAGCTGGATGAAAGAAATCAGAAGGCTATTTGGCTTGTTTTAAACTGCCAGGCCGTCAGTATTTTCATGTGACAGCAGTCCAGGTCTGTGAAAGGACATGTGACATTTCTGCTCATCATTCAGGGCTCGGGTGGGGCTTCCAGACGCCTCCCCGTAAACAGGTGAGATGCTGATTGGAACAGTCACATCATTTTTAACTAGATTTCGGTTACTACATGCGAGGGATTAAATATAAGAGCTAGAAAGAACTACAAAAACTAATTTTACTTCATTATCAAGCTGTTCAGCCTTGCCCTGCTCACGTGTCATTTTATTGTCCAAGGAGCCCATGGGGTCCCACCGCTGTGACATCCAAGGTGAGGCTGACCTCCTGCCATCGTCTGTCCTGAGGAAAACCCGACTCGATTTACTTCCCTGCAGGTAGAAAACTCTGCCATAAACGCAGCTATGCGTGGACTATCAATTTCTTTTCTGAAATTAATTCTGAGAGGAGTCCCGACTCTGCCAGACTCCTGGGGAAGGTTAGGAGGTTTCCCTCCCCAACTTTTGCAATGACAGTATAGCCCTGGGCCCACACTGTTCCCTCACTGCCTGTCCACCTGCCCCTGCAAGCTCGGCTTCCAGTGCAGGGGTCCCCAACCGCAGGGCTGGCGAGGAGCTGGGGGTGCATTGTGGGTGGGACCTGCCTGTGGTAGTGGGGCCCGGTGTGGACTCCAGCCTGGGCCAGGAGCTTTTGGGGGTTGCTCCGTCTGCCCCATCTAGGGCCACACACACCCCGTGGTATGCAGAGGGGTCCCTTGGGACCTTGCTGGGGAACCAGAAATGGCATTTTCCAAAACTTCCTCTGCAAGAGAAATGCAATTGGTTAGCTAATTTCTGGGAGAGAAAAGTATTAGAAAGAATCAAAGGGTTCTTTTTAACAAGTAATGTATCCTTGCAAGAGATATATTGCACTTCATTCCCTAAATTAGCCTGAGATTTCAAGGTTAGGTTGAACAATTGTCAAGAAATAGCCTAGTAGTATTAAAGGGATGTTTTTAAAAAATGTCCTGCTATGATAATTCCTTTTTAGTTCTTGTTAATATATTCAATATTCATCTTAACGGAATTTTCATTTAAAACTAGAAAAAAAATCATCGCTGTTTTGCCCTTGCAACACTTCAACCAGATCAATAATGAATGCATCCATATTGGGACATAGATTCCTTTGGGTCCTATTTTCTATGTTCTATCTCTGCACAGGGTTTGGAAGACTCCCAGGCCAGCAAAGCCTCAAATATTCCTTTTTTAGGTAGAGACTTGTCTAAAGGCTCAACATGAAGCCAGCCGTCTGGCTGTCAGGAACACACGCGGGCCCTCCCCACCCCAAGACACCCCCATCACAGCAGCGCATAGTTTTGCTTGGATGAGTGAAGAATTCAGTAAAAGGGGCAGACAGTACTGGAAAATTCTATAACTTTACTTTTTCCAGGAAATCAATGGGTTACCCTCGCATGTATGTACAAGCAAAAACACAGACATACACATAATTTTCCTAATTCCTTTAAAATCTCCCTCACGAATTAATCAATTGTCATTTGTTGAGCATTTAATGTGTGTTCACCATGAACTGGGGCTCTGGTGAATGCAGAATGGCTTGTACTCTAGGAATTATCAACGCTTTGCTTTATGTTAAATCTAAACACAGTTTGCGAAGAACCATGACAGCGACCTACCTGTTGCTGACATGTCGTGATCTTTGAGATTAAACAGGGAAAATGACAATAAAGCATTTGGTTTGTTGTTGGTGGCTGCCTTTCAGTTTTGCTAGTTTATCATCCTAAGGTTCCCTTTCTGTGGTTTTGCTTTGTGTAATTCTTAACATATCTCAAATATTGATGCTGAAACAGTGATTCACATCATTTTTACTATTCTAGTCATTCCTTAAGCTAAACACTTCATAGAAAAAAACGTATCTTCTTGTACAGCCGTGTGTCAAGGTTGGCTGGTCCGTTTTGTCCTTACATTTTCCTGACAAGGTAAGCAAGCACTAATCCCTTAAAAAAAAAAAAAAAGATACAGAAATTAACATCAACAGCATAAAAAAAACCAGCCCATGCCAGTGAAAAGACCGGAGCTGGGCTTGTGAGATCTGTAATTTGGATGTGTTCTTGCGATTGGAAATTTGTGTTTCATGCTGGAAATTCTCCGGTCTGCAACTTCTTCTCTCATGAAGCCTAATTCAATTGTGGAATCAAATAACACACCACATCTCAAACTTATTTTCCTTCTATTAAAGAGAATTCCACACCACTATAGTTATTATTCGATAATTGTGAATATTACAGTGTCCTTCAAACACTTCACCTGGGGTAGGTATTCGATTCTACAGAGTTTGGAAGATTCCTATAAATACTGTGTTTTCAGCGGTTATTTACATTTGAGAAAGTAACTCCTACAATTTTGAGAATTACCAGGTCCCACTGGCGCGTGCATTTAATCTCCTACCGTAAACAGCAGCTGCTGGGAGTTGTCCCGCTTCCCTCCTGACTTCCAGCGCGTGCAGAGCAGTCCTCTCAGAGTTGCGATTTGTACCCCATAGTCATTTCCTTCTGTTTGCTTCGTGCCTTTGTCCATTCTTAACCTGATACTTGATGACCGTTTCTTCCTTAAGAAAGAGACTTGACCATTACCAAAGCGCGGCAAGCACATGAACGCTACTGCCTGCCATTGGCCGGTTCTCGACAGCCTTCACCTCTCCCCGGGCCATTGCTCTGTCCTGGCAGCTTCTGTAACAGCAGTAAGGGGCTGGAAAAGCGCAAGATGTTTTACGAGTTGTCTCTTTAAAACCCCTCATCCCTTCTGAGGAATGAAAACCTGCCCTCCTGCCCAGGCCAGTAATCAGGTGCCCGGGGAGTGTTCTTTGTTCTTTGCCATCTAGAATCTTAAACCACAGGACGATGGCTCTTTAAGATGAGAGTCTGCCATCCTCCTCGTTTGCTGGCAAATTGATAAACTTCTCTTTTCTTTTCCTCAAACCACATGTCCTTGTTCTTTGTTCAGCCTCAGGGACAAGTGCTGAACTCTTGGTAACACTTCCATAGACTTACACTGGTTTTTTTAAAAAAAGACATTTTCCATATTTTGATATGCATGTTTTTGTTTTCAAAAGAACTTGAGTTGGTTCAATAGGGAATACTTTTTAAAAAGAAATATCTAGACATATGTTTATTTTGCTTTAGCAATCTTGCTTGCAGGCCACGTTTGTCCAGTGAGTTCCAGTGGGAGCACCCGGTGTGTACAATGCTGGTGTCTTTCAGATGAGGCTTGGCTCGGGGGGGAAGGGCAGATGCCGAGTCTTCCAGACGATGGTGTTTGTGGCATTTCGGCTGAAATGCTGTATGATTAGGCCTGTGGATGCTGAAATAAATTTTAGAACAAATATGTTTGGCTTGAGGCTGAATTAAATCCCAAAGAATTGCTTCACTGACAGTTACTACATAGTATACCGAATTAGTCAAGAAAACTTTTGCCTAACCACCTCTGCATGGTCAGTGAGTCAGTAGGATTCCCAACTAGGAAGGCTGGTAAACGCTGAAGTTTTTTTTTTTTTTTAATATAGGATTGTGTTAACTTCTGGGATATGTTATACATGGGCAAATAAGATGAGTGAATTAAAGGCGAATGCAGGTGTTTTGTCATTTTTATTTCCCTGTGCACCGTGTGTGTGTGTGTGTGTGTGTGTGTGTTCATTCTTAAGTATGAGGTTCACGAAACTGAAACCAGTAAGTATTTGTGCCAGGCTGCATTTATACCAGAGTCCCGAAGACTTCACCATGTGCAGAAGGACTTGGGGGTGTCCTGAGAATGTGGCAGGCTGGGTCACGGTGACTCTTGTCACCAGTGGGAGGAAAAGACTCATCGGGAGGACCATGAGCAAGAGCTCCTTTACAATTCTCTGCTGGCTGACGATCTGTGTCTCATCATAAAGAGAGGCTGTTTACCCTGTACTCAGCCTTTTTTTCTTCCTTGTGAATAATTTCTTTTGAAAACACGCTGCTGTTATGCTTCAGTGAGTCACGACTCTGCTGTGCTGGAAATGGGGCTTGAGCTCATTCTCAAAAGGGCTGTTAGGGATCTCAATCCCCTTTTGTGCCTTTCTGGACCAAACTGCAGGCTTCTAGTGCACAGAGTGGCTTCTGGAAGCTAAAACGTTTCCAGCTAAAACGACAGCCCCGTGCCTTGGCTGGTCCCTGAGGACGAGAGATGTCAATGCAGATCTTCATGCGCCCATTTTATCCTGCAGCTCTGCCTCTGATCATTGCTGAGCCGTAGCGTTAGAGTGCTTTTTGATTTACTGTTGTATCTTCTCCTCATCCCCCGGGGGCTGTGCCGGTCTGCTCGGAGGCTGCCATGACAAAGCACCACAAACGCATGGCCCGAACAATAGAAACGTGTTGTCCTGCTGGTCTGCAGCCCAGACGGCTGTGATCAAGGGGTCGGCAGGGCTGCACCCCCTGAAGGCGCCAGGGAAGGGTCCGTTTCAGGCCCGGTTCCTCGGCTGTGGCAGCAGAGCTCCAGTCTCTACATGCCCTCCTTGTGCGTGTGTGTCCACATTTCCCCTTCCTATAAGGGTCCCCGTCGTTTGGAGTAGGTTCCACCGGACTCCAGTGTGGCCTCATCTTAGCTACACCTGCAGTGGCCCCAGGAAGGTCACATTCTGACGCCGTGGGTTTAGGACCCCAACATATGAATCTGGGGAGCAGAGGAGCACAACCCAGCCCATATGAAAGGGCAACATGCCTTTTTATTAAAATTTAAATGAATTTGGTTTTGACTTTTTTGGCGGATTTTGTGAAACTCCGGAGAGTGGAAATACCAAGGCTGGTTACCACTCCACTAGCATTATTTAATAATGGCTCTTTTCATTTTACCAAATCCTCTGTACATCTCAACTTGCAAAATGGAACAGCCCAGGATAAAACATCTGGGTCTTTTAAAAACATCTGTCAATGCAGCGTGGAGGTCAAGTGTATCTTACCACAGCCGTCCCCAATGTTTTTGGCACCAGGGACCAGTTTCATGGAAGACAGTTTTCCATGGACTGGGAACGGAGGTGGTTTCAGGATGATTCAAGCGCATTACATTTATGGTGCAGTCTAACCTGTCTGCCAATGACACTCTGTATTTGCAGCTGCTCCCAGCGCTAGCATCACCGCCTCAGCTCCACCCCAGATCATCAGGCATCAGATTCTTATAAGGAGCGGCAACCTAGGTCCCTCACACACGTAGTTTACAGTAGGGTTCGTGCTCCGATGAGAATCTAATGCCGCGGCTGATCTGACAGCAGGCGGAGCTTACGCGGTGATGGGGAGCGGCTGTAAATACAGAGGAAGCTGAGCTCACTCGCCCTCCTGCTGTGCGGTCCGGTTCCTAACAGGACACAGACTGGTGCCAGCCCACGGCCTGGGGACTGGGGACTGTGGTCTTACCATCAGAAAACCCAGATTTTGCTGGGGCCTCTACTCTCAGATCGTGCAGCACATTTTGTGGACGTGTGATCTGTGAGACAGGTCGCGGCAGCGGTAGCTCTGCCCATTGCGCGGGCGGGAAGACTGAGCTGCACAGAGAGCTATCGGCAGGCAGCAGAAGCGGGTCCAGGACCAGCTTTCCCAGTTCCCACTCTGTCCTGGGGAAGCTCTAGCTTTTCTTTGTTTTCAGGAGTCTACAGGGTGCGTGTGCTCGCCCCTGCCCTCCTTTCCTCCCCTTCTCCCGTCTTCCTTCCTTTCTAAGAGAAAAGAGACAGTTTTTGAGACTCGAGGGCCAAGGAGCACACAGGGAGCCCTACTTGCGTTTGTGCGGGAGAGAAGTTTTCACTGGGGCTGGGTTTCGGTGAGCTCGGTGCCAACTCGTACATCTCATTTCACCGTGACCTGGTGACCGGGGACCCTTGAAGTCCTTCCCGTTGCTGTCGGTGTGCCGGGCTTGGTCCATCAGAGACCGTTCTCAGCAAGGCTGCCTCCGCCGCTCTTCTTGGCTTCGATGCTTTGGAGCAGGTTTCTCGGGAATCTGCTTTTTCAGGTACTGTTTCTGTTGAAAAAGTTGTTCACGTTTTCTTGGGATTTAGTTGAGCATTTTTACTCTGATGCACCTCATTTCTTTGGCTCTTTACTTGGATCTTTCTCCTCTTAAGTATTTAGATGTAACCATTATTTCCTTTCGGAAAAAATTGTTCCTTTTTCTCCAATTGTTCATCTCTTTTAATGCAATCTTTATTCGTGGGGCTAACGTTTTCCTGGGTCTGTCTCTCTTTTTGGAAATTTGTATTTTATTTATTTCATTTTCTGGCTTCCCAGATGGTCTGTCTCAGGCCCCTGCCCACTTGCGCAGCGTCCAGGATGAGCATGGCGCGGCAGCCTGCAGGGAGCCTCACGGACGCTCAAGAAAGTAATGGGAAGATAAGTCACTGGGTGGTCGTTTGCTTTGGGACGATCTCTCAGGTGTGTCGAAAGGCCGCGATGCAGAGTGATAATTGTGGGAACTCAAACCCAGAGCCCCTGGGTGATGACTGTCTCTCCAGGCTGCCCTGCGTCACCCGTAAAATGCCTGAATTGCGTCCAGTCTGTTTGTGAGCGTCCCACTCGCAGAGTTCAAAAGGGGTCGCGGTGCTAAATTGTGAACTGTGTTTGCAGCAGTTCCTGAGACACCCCTCGCCACAACGGCCCTCTGGTGTCGGGCGGCGGTTTGCGGTGCCCAGGCCTCCCGGGCGTGGCTTCCTCCCCATCTGCATCCCCACAGGGCTCCTCCCCCATGTTCCTTCATCCAGTGGGAGGACCAGGATTCCCTCGGTCCGTCCTGGATCAGAGCACCTGGGGAAAATTCCGGAAGTCAGGGGTCCTGCACACACGGAGGAAGGAATCTTATCTCTCTGCCGTCCCCACGGCCCGTAGGAGCTCCATGTTTTCAGTCCATTGGATTCAAGATTCTTGCATCTCAAGATCGTCTTTTTTTTTTTTTTTGAGACAGAGTCTCGCTCTGTTGCCCGGGCTGTAGAGTGCCGTGGCATCAGCCTAGCTCACAGCAACCTCAAACTCCTGGGCTCAAGCGATCCTCCTGCCTCAGCCTCCCGAGTAGCTGGGACCACAGGCATGAGCCACCATGCCCGGCAAGACTGTCTTTTACGAGTGATTTCTCTGGCTTTGTCACAGGAAAACCATCTCCTTTTGCCTGTTATCACCCTGTGACCTTTCACGGATTGCTGAAAATCACCTCATTACGGTTCCCGCGCTGGAAGCCTTCGCTCGGCTCCCAGTCAGGGAAGGTGCAATTTGAAAATGAACAGTATTGCTATTATTTGAACTCTGAATGGAGTTAATGTTGAAGGTTCTTACTGGCCTCAAATTTTGTAGAAAGATAAAGCGACTATTATAAATCAACACTGAGGGATGAACCCCTCTGTTAAGTTTGGACTGTGTTTTGCTGTGAGATGTGAAATATCTGGGATTTTATTTTTCCTAAGGAACTGGATTTCTTAGTGATTTTATAGACATGAAAAAGACAAGGAGACATAATTTTTAGAAACACGAAGCCGTTTTTTAGATATTTTGCTCAAAGATAAAGGAATTTGCTCTAGAAATGAATACATTTACTCTTGAAGCAACATTAAATTGTATTTGAATTTAATTTTTTTAATTGAACTATTTCCCAAAAGAGGGAACCAAAATGCCTTTGGATCAACCTTGGAAGTCCGGAGAGATGAATGTGTTTTCACTTGCATCCGTCTTTCATCCCAAGACAGAAACGCAGTAAGGAGGGGGGCAAAAGAGAGCCCCCACTCCCGCCTAAAAGAAAGGAAGTAAAGGAGGGACATCTCCCCCAGAACATGGTGCTCATTAGAGCGTCCTCTGCTGAGAAACTGAGGTCAGGGCTTGGGCCAGGCACAGGAGGGCTGCACCTGCGGCTCTGCCCCGTCTTCGGGCTCCTCCCCCTCCCAGGACCTTCTCATCCGTGGAATGGGACTGTCACAGCCACCGTAGAGGGAGCGTTTAAGGAGACAAGGTGCATGATGCGTATGGTTTGAATATTGCTCTCCCAGTAAATCCCCCGTCCTGACCTCACCAGGGATTCAAGTCCAAAGGGCCCACCCTGTTTCCATTCTCCTACCTACCGAGGACGCTGCTGCCACAGTCTCTGCGCCGTGGCCGGGGCTCTGTCTCCCGCTTTGGGCAGGAGCAGCAGGTGCCCAGCCCCGCCTCGGCCCCTCCCGCCCTCCAGTGTGCTGACTGCCCTGTCTCCTCCGTGTTGTCCCAACGCTTGGCCTGGGGGGGGGGGGGGGGCAGCTGCTTTGCCGCTCTGTCAGCAGCAATCCCGCGATGTAGGAGGTAGGAGCCTCTTAAATATTAATGCAGAAACAGCACCTGGCTTCTTGCCTTGTCCCCTAGTGTTCCGGTAGCTCAAGGTGGCGTGTGCGGTCTCGGAGGGGGGGGCTGGCAGAGGAGGGGGGAGTGAGTGTGCGGGGGAGGGGGAGGCGGCCGAACCTGGGCACATCCCCCTCCCTCTCTCCCCTCTTCCCCAGCCCTTGGTTGCTATGCAGTTTCTATGGCAGCAGCATCCTCAGACTCAACTTTCACCCCTCATTTAGAGCCAATTAAGGTAAAATAGTTGGGGGGCAGGGCAGAGAGCCGCAATGGCAGGGAGGGGGAGAGGCAGGAAATCCAATTCGATGCTTCACTTGCAGCGTTGACTCTGCCAAAGTCGCAGGGAGATTCTCAAGCAGCAGCTGCCTCCTCCCTCTGGCTCCCAGCCCAGAGCAGCAGCAGCTCCTCGGAGCCCGGGTCGCAGGGACGGGTCCCGCCCGGCCACCGGCCGCTGCGTCGAGGCCCCGGCTTCCTCCCAGCCCCGGCCAGTACCCGCCGCCGTCCTCCCCTCTCCTCGGGCTCTCCAAAGCCTCTGCCAGCCTGCGCCTCCCGCGTCTGACAGTCTGGCTGCGGCTCCCTGCTCTGCCGGGGGCCTCTGTTGATTTTCTTTCTTACCATCAACACTTGATCGGAGGAAAGGGAAAGTTTTAAAAAATGCCGATTGCACAGCTGCTGGAACTATGGAAGAAGATAGAGGTGGAGCCTATGGAGACAGAGGTGAGTGCGGAAAGGAACGTGCTTGACAGTAGCCTGAGAACCCTCGCTCGGGCAGCGGGACCGCTCACCCGGTGTCAATGTGATGCACGCGTGTTTGCTGAGCGACTGTTGCGCGCACAGACGTGCTTGTTCAGTACGTGTGGATGGACGTGTTCTGTGATGCGTGCATAGATACGCATTGTTTACTCGCGGCATTGTGTGTGGTGCAAAGATACAAATGGCAGTGAATAGATGAAACAAAATTGTTGCCCTTAAGCCAAACTTCAGGATGCTTCTTAAAGCCGTGTGTATCTTAAACTGTTCACATGCTTTCAAACTAATCTGCCTCGGCTTGGTTTTCCCTCAACAAGTGGCTTTAAATTATCAGACCTCCATTTGCTGCAGGGAAGGAGGAAACCGGGAGGCAAAATCAATGATGAATTCTTCAGTAAGGAACAGAAGACACACAGATAACGTAATTCCGTAATTCTGAAAGGCTGGATGTTAGATAAGGAGGTGCGATTTAAGATAAAGGGAAGAGATAATGAAACGAAAGTGCCGGAGCCCGTCCCCAGGGCCGGCTGCAGTGCAGAGACGCTGCTGACGTTACTCAGCTGTACGCGTCCCCAGGGACCTGGAAACCTCTCTTCCAAGGAACTTGATGTCTCAGTTCGAATTACAGATTATCCCCGTACATCTTTTTCTAGAAAAGAAAGTTCCCCCAAGTTATCAACAGCCACTACATTATTAGATGTTCCTGTTCTGTGTTTATAGCAACTCGAATTGCATTTAAACATGGCTCATTTTAGTATCTTACTAAATCTTTGCAAAATCCAAGCTTTAATTTTTTGCCCTATGCCCTATTCCCTACTCCCTGCGTCGTATCTGTAAATACAATGCTATTTTAAGTTTTATTTATTTTTACAAACATGTAGGCTATACTGAGACATTCACAAAGCGTAATTTTAAACCGAATGAGAGAGTCTGTTTGCGAGGAGAATTTACTCAATATATCACATTGCCTCGTTTTCTTGGCAGCCGCACTAACCGAAGCGTGGACCTGTGTTAGTGTTTACTGGAGGTCGTGGGGCGCAGCGCACACAGGCGTCAAGCCCGTGTCTGGGGGGACGGCTTGGCTGTTGCTGCCTGTGGGGCGTCCCTGAGGTGGGAGAAGGACGCGGTGGCTCTGTTGCCATCGACGGTTCTGTCTGTACACAGGGCTGTTCCCCACGCCGAGGACAAGGCCTCAGACAGAGCCATTCACTTTGTGGGGTTGACAATTCACGTCTTTTTTTTTTTTTGAGAGAGAGATTTGATTTTTCTAAACATTGAATGAATGAATGAATGAATGCACGATGAAGCGGAAGCTCTTTCCCTATTTGCCGGTGCTTCCCGACGCTCTCCGCTGTCGTCTTCACACCACGCTCGTCTTGTCCAGCTGCCAGGGGGGTGAGCCCGGGGAGGGGCCTGCAGAATCCCGGGGCCTGGCCTCACTCCACTACCAGCGACACAAGCTCTGAGGGGCATCTTGTATTTCAAATATTTCTCAAATGAATCAAAGAGGGACCAGCACTGAGTAGATTCATGTTATTTTGAAAATATGCCATGACCCGGGAAAGCACCTGCAAACTGAAAGAATTTGCAGCAGAGTTGACTGACCTTCTTCTGCACCTGCCGCCCAGGGAGGGGCAGATTCGAAAAGTTCTTGTGCTTGGTCTGGTCTGTCCACAGCAAACAAGGAAAGCTGGCGAATTAAATAGCCCTGAAGCAAAAGGAATTTCCTTTGGGCTTCCTGGGTGAATTTGGTGGAGTGTGTATATTTAAGACCAAGCATTAAATTCCCATTTATTTGGGACCCAGAAAACCGGAGTTCTTCCCACAGAAAGATTAAAGCTTAAATGTTGACCCTGAGGTATTTCAAGTTCCTGCGGAAACTTCCAGAGTCACACAAATGTGAAATCTGTGTGTCACGGAAGGCAGAGGCTAGAGTGACTCTCTAGTGTTGCCCGTGTTCTGTGTCGTGTGGTTGTGGGTGTTACGATGGCTCATGTCAAGAATGGGGCAAAGCTAGCAGTGCGTGTGCCTGGCCTTGAACCCTGAATTAAACCATCCATTCTCGTGGAGAGCACGGGGCTTTCCTCACAGGAAAGTCTGCCCTGAGATTGCGGTGCTTGTGGTTATCTGCTTTCACGCAGATTTAACACGACCGACTATTGGGCTTCTGGGGACTGGAAACCAGCACTCCCGGTTCTCGGTCTCCCCAGCCAGCCTCCCGGGTTGCTTCCTCCCTGGAACTGAGCTCAGCTGGGCCCGAGGTCCGCTGCGCCGAACACCGTGTGTCTTTCCTAAGGCCGTGTGCACTTCAGCACGCACAGCAGGGAGAACCATTCGACTGTCCAGGGAGCGTCTTTACGGCTGCAGAATTGTTCTGGGATATTTTAGGTGGTATAATTTGCCCGTGAGTGGGTCTGTTGACAAGGAAACGTGCTAATTAGAAGCTGGGACCTCCAGAAAACCTCTGCAGAACGCAGCATGAAAAGGAAGCATGCAGCATTTCATGAACCACGTTTCAGCAGGTTGAATGCCCGTCTCAAAGGCAGGACTTTCCGATTGTTGCTTTCAGCGGGGTACAGCAGCCCAGGCCGCGCCTTTGGGGCAGGGCGAGAAGGTGGGAGGGCAGGCGGGCGAGGCAGGTCGGTCCCGTACCCAGCATGTCCCGCTCTCCCGTTCCGCTGGTGTGTGTTTGGAGCAGTGGGCAGGGTCGCTCTCTCTGGGAAAGCCATCATGATGCGTTGGAGAAAGGGAAAGCCCTCGCTGAGAAACAGCGCAGGCCAAACGCGGTCCTGAAGACAGGAACTCGAGCCGGGATGACGCTGTTAGGTTGGGGGATGAAACTGGGAATGGTGATGATGACAGCAGCTCACTTTGCGTGTCTGCTGCGTGACCCCGTGCTGACGGGCAGGCGGGCGCTACTCCACTGAGCCCTCCCCACGTCTCCAGGCAGCAGGGACTGTTACGTCCCTGGTTGTACCTTGGGGGAAACCGAGGCCCGGGTGGAACAATGTGCCCCTGTCACTCAGTAGTGAGCAGAGACCCCGAGCCAGCCCCTGCAGTGGAAACTGTGGGCACAGACACGCTTTCTGTATGTTCTGTGGGCCAGGCCTTGACGCTCTCTGATATCTCGTTCTCCTGGCTTTAATCCCAAACTGAGACTTTGTTCCGCCCAAATGGGATGGTCACATGGCCATGGTCAGAGTGCCTTTTGTGTCACTCGGTGCTTCTACCTTACGTTGGTCCTTCAGCTTCACGCAAACCCGCCTCCCTCCACCTCGCTAGTCGGGAGACTGCGTGGGTCACCTGGTCTTCCTCCTGTGCGTAAGTTGGACGCACTGCATCGATCTGGTGATCTGTGACTCTGGATATGAACGCTCGGTGCCTTGATTGCCACCTGTTGTATACAGGAGCCGTCTCTGGCAGGAGCCACCATCTGGTTACCAGGAGACTCGGGTGGGAAGGGGCCAGGATGCAGTCCGTTGTCCTGCTGGACTAATATGGGATATTAGTCAGTTCTTCCCGTGAGGACGTGCAGTCTGAGGCCACCCACAAACAGTCGGTGCTAACTGTAGTCAACCTGTGTCTCTGTCATCAGGTCGCTGAGGAGGACGTTGACCTGGACACGGAGCCCACCGCGGAAGACGCTGAGGAAGAAGTAACTGTATGTGTTTTGTTACAGCCTGATTATTAGGGAGACGGAGCGGGAAGGTGGAGCGGGGAGGGGGAAATGGACGTGTGAAATTAATGGCCCGTGGGTGGTTATTTTAGTGAAATATGTGTACATACGTGTGCACATGCAAACATATATCACACACATGTATTGTGTGCATATTACGTCTGATAATTTCCCCCCTAAGGAACAGTTGGAACATGGGAAACCATAAGCCAAGGCAAAACGCGCAGCCTTCGGTGCGGACTGCTGACGGGGGTGGGTTGTTCTCGATCCAGGCAGCGTGAGGGACACCCGCGGGTGCCGGGGGACGACGGGCGGGGCCTCTTCTGGAGGGTGCGCGCGGCAGCCTCTGAAAATGTCTCGTGATGAGTTAAGCAGAGCTCAGGAGAAGCGGCCCTGTCGGAGGAAGTGGCCCTGCCGGCAGGCACGAGGGAGGACGCAGGCCTGGGTGGCGGGGCCCGTGGGAAGGGGTGAGGCTGACGTGGGGTGGGGGGAGAGACGGGCGTTGCTCACAGGGTCACTGCACGGGAAGGAAGAAAGCGCTCGCTGTCCCTGACTGTGGGTGTCTCCGCTTTCGCGACACGAAGGAGCGTGTTCCTGACCTGGGCAACAGAAAACTGGCTGCAACTTTGATAGAGTGAGAACATTGCAGCAATGTCGCTGTCACGGGGGACGTTTTGGTAACACAGAGCAATGTCTGAGGGAGATTCTGGGGGTGGAAGAGCTAAGTCAGAAAGTGGCCTTGAGGGATTCCAGCCACACGGCTGCGTTTCCGACACTGACGCAGGGAATTTTCCCAGAGGCGGCCGCAGCCCGGGAGCCTGACTCATCCATTTGCAAGACTCAGCACCCTGAGTCTCGGCCGGGCGCCACAGGGACCGTAACACTTACAAACTTGCAACTCTGCTGACTTTTAAGACAGCTGGGGGATATCACAGCCTGACAGGCCTGAATCGATGAACATTTCTGGCCTTATAAAAGGCTCAGTTGCTGAAAACTGCATTTCACCAGCATCTAAGCCTGTGCACACCAATGCAAAACGTAGGCCGATGTCGCTGGCTCGGATGATGTCACGTGTTGGCTAAATAAGGAAGCGTGGCCTTAGGCTGTCTCACCTGCAGCTGGCGCCTGCACCTGGGTCCCTGCTGTTGCGGCCACTGTGGGGTCCGCAGCGCGGCTGTCTCCCTAGTTCTGCGGCGATCTTGCTGGTTCTCCAGCAAAACAGTCAGCCGGGCCTCATACCTTGCATTCCGGGGCTGGCAGGGGCGAGTAGTGCTGCTTTTGCCACTTCTACAGGGGTCAAACGGTGAAGGGATGCAAGACTCGGTGACTTTCCTGAAAAGATGGACGTTCGGTTTGATGCCTGCCAGGTAGGGGGGGAAGCAGGAAGGCGTGGCCTCCACGCCAAAGCACAGGGCCCGGGGGCTCGCAGAAGCACCTTGCCAGGCACCTGCGGGGACTCTGGTTTCCGGGCAACTGCGGTGTGTTTCCTGCAGGCAGATCACGTTAGCAGCTGGCTCCAGGAGCACTAAGACAGTGTAGGTGCTGTAAGCTCTCTGTTCCGTTAGGCCCAAACAGAGCAGCGAGATGTGACGTGGTGTCCCGGTCCCTTCAGGCTGACGTAACAGAATGCCAGAGATGGGGCAGCTCATGAACAACAGAATCTACTTCTCCCAGTCCTGGAGCCTTGGAGGTGCAAGGTCAAGGTGCTGACGGATTTGGCGTCTGGTGAGGGCCTGGTCCCTGGACGGCCTTCTTCTCGCTGCGTCCTCACGTGGTGGCAGGGGCGAGGGAGCTCCCTGAGGTCCCTTTCATAAGGGCCCTAGTCTAATTTATGAGGCTCCACCCTCCTAACCTAATCACCCCCCCAAAGGCCCTGCCTTCTTGGTGGTTAGGATTTCAACATACCAGTTTTGGGGGGACGCAAACATTCAGACCACAGCACATGATACGCCCAAAAGTACCTAAGCCACTAACAGAGAATTCTTCAATTCATTCACGACGTTTATCTTCTAAGACTGCCTAGTTTCAAGCTGCTTTATCCTCCATATTTTGACGGAAAACGAAATGTGAATCTGTTACAGGAAGGCAATAAAAACAGCTGACCTCGTTAAAAGCTATTTTTGATAATGTAATAATGCGGCAGAGCCGATTATTACTGTTTTCTGATGTTTACCGTGTCTGGATGATAGAAAATCAGTGTCTTCGGTGCTTAATAAGCAGAAGAACAGTTCCAAACAAAGCCTAGGGTGTTTGCAGGACCATAATATTGATATTTAGACAAACTCGTAGTGTTTGGGGGAATAATACAAAATACTGGAGAAAATCACCTGTTTACTTGATGTTTCTGATAGATGATGTGGGCAATTCGACACACAATTTTTCAGTCTGGCTGCAGATGAATGCCATTCAGGTATTCCGTGCTGTTGGCTGATTTTTGTCAGAGATAAGCTTTTCTTCGTGCGTCCTCCGTGGCCTTCGGCGTGGCAGTGAGCAGGGGCTTCCGTAGGAAGGATCTGTGGCTCGGATCAGCGTGGGAATTCCATGGCAACTGAACTGAGTGCAAAGGGTTCTGCCAGAGAGGGCAGGTGTGATAATTAGAAAGTCACCTTACTTAGGAAAAAAAGAGAAAAGTCATCCACATCAACAATGGTTTTCTCACTCATTTATTCAGTCAAGAACATTTATTGATAACCAGCGGGCCAAGCTTCACGCTCAATGCTGAATAGTGAAAAGGGGAGTGAGGCTTGTCTTGTGAGAGTCCAACGAGGGATACTGTGATCACTCCACCTTGTAAGTACTTTAGTCAATATGGATATTTTATGGAATTTTCCTCTTACATGTTTTTTAGAGCACAGAACACACGGGGGACATATTTAGGACGAGCATCTCCGGGTGCGATTCCTCCCCAGTTGCCTCTCGCGTCCTGGTTCTGTTCTAACTAAAAGGGCTTGGTGGGGGCCCCGCGTGCCGATGGGCGTGAGACGGAGTCTGCTCTTGCGCTCAAGCGTTAACAAGACGTGTCTTTCCTCGCCATTGCCGAGGGACAGGTTTCCCTCCCAGGAAGTCAGCATGGACGCGGGGTGGGGTCGTGTTGTAGATTCATGGAACGGCGGGCTCTGAGCTTGGTTTCACGGGACACCTCAGAGGCAGGCGTCCTTCACGGCGACCGGAAACCTCAGCAGATGCCGCCGGGAAATACTTCTTTAGGTGATTATTCGAGGGCTCGGTATAGACTTCGCAGTCACAGAAGAAAAATCTGCAAGAGTAACGTGTTCCGTGAACACACACAAGAGGTGCCTGCTCTGAGATGGGCCTCCTGCTTCCTGCGCTCCCTTCGCGGGTGTGTGCTGGGGAGTTGAGACACCTGGAGAGTTGTGGAAAGTGGAAGGCAGAGAGCAAGCACGGGGCTCGCCCGGGTGCTGCCCTGCAGGGTTCACAGAGTGAACTGTTCGTGGGTCCGGAGGTGACCAGCTGCCCCGCTGTCCGGGAACCCCACTTGGAGGCTGTGCCGAGAAAACTCGTGAGACTTGCACCGTCACACAAGCGCCTGTTTAGTCACCTGTGCAGGGAAGGAGATAATGGGCGGCCAGTGCAGGGAGGTGGCAGGAAGGGGCGGGGACATGGGGCCAGGGAGTCAGGAGAGCCTGTGTGCAATGCGCTGGGCCAGGAGGCGCTGGACCTGCCCGTTCCCGCCGCACGGGGGCCGCGTCTCCAGACCGCCAGGCGCGCCAGACTCCCGGCCTCTGTGCTGTCCGGTCATCTCTGGTCTCTACGTGCTCTTAGACGCACACGTGATTCTAGGGGAGTTTTCATTTCGCACAGCAACCTGTGAAGCGTATTAGAATTTGTTGTATGTATTTTTTAAAGTGCTTAGATTTCATGGTCATGTTTATTAACGATGGTAGAGACCGTTTTCTTATCTGGTTGACTTTAGGAAACTAGCTGCGGAGAAGCCGGTGCACACGTTGGCGAGTGTGTATCTCCTTGTCACTACGGGGGTGTTGGCCACGTCCCTCGAATCTCACTCTCTGTTTTCATAGCGGAGCAGAAGGTATCTGCATGTGTGCATGTCAGTGCATGTGTGTGTGTGAGTGTGTGTCTATGTGTGAGTGACAGCATATGTGTGTGCATGTGTGAGTGTGTGTGTGAGCATGTGTCTACATGTGAGTGTTTTGGGTGTGAATGTGTGTGGGTATGTGTGTGTGCATGTGTGTGTGTGTGTGTGAGTGTGCGTGCGTGAGTGTGGTGTGCATGTGTGTGAATGTGTGTGCATGTTGGGGGTGGCACTCCCTGTTGCCAGCCGTCAGTTGGCAGGAGAGCGCTGAAGGGGACAGCTGGGGTTTTGCTGGGGCTCCGGATGCCAGACGACAGTCTCACGACAATCTCTGCGAGCGGGGGAGGGTGCTGAAGATGCGGCAGCAGCTAAGGGGTCCAGGAGGGACCCTCGAGCCTGGGCACGGGGCCCCCTCTCGGGGCGTCGGCAGGGTCCGTGGGCAGCTCTCTCGCGGAGCTCCTCAGCCCTGTCTGTGTGACCTCCTGCTGTGACCAGCTGCAGTTTGGCCTCCTAGCTGGCTCCTCTTGCTTGGGGAGAGGCCCAGAGGAAGGCTGGGGACACTTGCAGAAACCAACAGGCACTTGGAGGCCCAGCCCAAGAGCATTAGCGGGCCCTGTGGACCTGCATGGTGCCAGCAGGACACTGCCCAGGCCGGGCTGAGCCACCTGTGCAGAGTTGTCTGTGGATGACAACACAGCGCCTCTCCTGTCTCTGGAATCCAGGCACCATTCCTCTTATGGAAGGGAGGGAGGGAGGCAGGGAGGAAAGGACGAAAGACAACCTCAACTGCTTTGCATAGAAATGAGACAAGATGAATAATGAAGCCTGGGAACTAATAAAGCAATTAAAAGCAAGCAATTACAGTTTAAAGGAGACAGTTAATAGTTTTGAAAGAAGATTGATAAAACAATCTTGCAAGCCCTGCTTATTACCTCTTACAAATCTGTCTTTTAAAACATTATTGCGCCTCTGACAGCCGGTGTTACGTAAGTCACAGGGACGACGTCGGTCCATGTGCCTCTGTGTTTCTCACTGCTTTTCTGTCCAGCAGACAAAGTCACTTTAATCCTTACAGAAATTCTAGAAAAGGGTAGCATAAACATAATGCCTGGATAGAGGGTAATGTGGCCGGCCCATCTGTGTTTCACTGCACGGTGGGGTGGGTGGCGGTATCGCTGGCTTCATGAACATTAGGATTTATTGAGGCAGAAGTGAAGGAAAATGTGTGATTTTGTGAAGAAAACTGGTGCAGCATAGCATGTGACGGGTTAAGTGGGAATTGTCTGCAAAACTCCAAAAGACAAGAGGTCTGGCTCTTCTGCCCTTTTGGTTATTTCTGTGTTTGCCGTGCATCACTCGTGGACAGGTGAGCGCGGGTGACACCTTTTCAGGTTTCTGAGACCCTCGTTTCTCTGCTTCTTAGAGGCAGTCAGCAGGTGCAGCTTCCCAGAGGGCTTTCCTCGGTTAGCAGGGGCGTGGACGTGCTCTAGGGCCGTGGGTACAGCTGGAGGTCACGTTCAGGGGCCCCTGAGCACAGGCAGGAAACAGCGTTGCCCGGTCAGTCATCGCGCAGGCTGGGGGTGAGCGCCAGCACGGTGCCCACACGGTTTCCTTGCAGCCTGCTGGGGGCACAGCAGTCGCCGGCCCTGCAGCCCTGTGGTTTAGTGGGCGGTCTCACAGAGAAAACGCCGGCTCTCCGGGGGAAATGGTTCTCACCCCGTCACAGCCAAGCATCACCTTCTGTGCTGACATTGTTGCTAAATATGAAGCAACACACGGGGTCACAGCTGCATCTTGCCCGTGCTCCGCTGGGCAGAGCAGCAGGCTAGAGAAAGCCTTAGGTCAAGTCTGGGGTGTCTTTAAGGCCTCCCGTGTTCAAGCCCGTGAGGAATGCGGGTGCGGCGTCCTCCCGCCTGCGCAGGAACCGCTCGCTAGAGTGAGAACCCGCCTGCGGATGCCCCGCTGGTCTTCACCACCTCGCAGCCCACCTAGCCCTGGTGGCGGCTAGGACATCTGTTCCTTTCTTTCCATTTTTTAGGCGGTGAAATTAAAGTGTCAGAGATGATGTAATTTGTTTAGTATAGCAGAGAACCAACCAATAAGGGAATTTCAAACAAAGCCTTTTTCTACAGACCTGTGTTCTCTTGCTGGAATCATCCATTTCCTCCAAGGCACCTGACACGGGGGGGCAGATTTTGGCTGATGGAGTCAGGGTGTGGGTCAGACACTGCGGCTCCGTCCTTCCTTCTGCTCAGGACTTGACACAAGCTACGGCCACCCATAATAGTGCAGAGGGCCCTGACCGCCCACCTGCCCGCACCTGGGACAGCCACCTCCAGAAGGCGCCAGAGCCTTGGAAGCAGCTGGGCTTGCGTGGGAGCCGCCACTGGGAGCCGAGCTGTCCTGGGGTTGAGGTCGAGGGCTCAGTTCCGTGTCCCCTCGGCCCCAGGTCGGCACACTGAGATTCCTTCCCCTTCTCTCAGCTCTCTTCAAATTGAAAAAATACAAAAGTACTTTTTTTATGTGCCCATAAAAATCCCAGGGAGCTTTAGCTGGAGATGCTGTTAGAAATTATAGCCCTGCATTCTCTGGCTGATATCTCTATCATAGCAGGGACACGTTGTCAAATTATGAGAATTACAAAAGTTCCTTATATTTTATTAATCCCAAATGGTTAATTTAAATACATATGGTAAGGAGATATATAGATACCTATATACTCATTTTTTGATTGAGTTATAGGTTTTCCGCCATAGATGATGCTGTGAGTGTCTGGGGAAGGTGCAGGGTGTCAGTTAGAAAATCACATAGCTTTTCATCCTGCAGATATTTTGAAGTAATAACAAGGAGAACAAAACCCAAAAGCACCCTTGTAGCATGCCTGCAGCTGAGAGCGGGGTGTGGAGACAGACTTTGCAGTTGTTACGTGAGTCATCGAATTCTCTACGGGATCATTAAAGCACATTTTTGCAGGATGTAGCACCAAAACAGCCCCCGCGCCAGGCGCTCGCGGTGTAACCGACAGCGCCTGGAAGGAAGCGTCTTTGCTCGTTTCTCTCCCGTGGACCCTGCCACGGGCCCGAGCTCCCTTCCCCCGAACCCTGAGTGTCACCTTCTGTGTCACGTAGAAGGAACGGAGCAAACTGTGTAACTTACACTCAAAGAAAACAAAAGGTAAGGGTGCGGAGTCTGTTTGAGGAAGCGGCTCTGTGAACGTTAACTGAGCATCTGTTTTCGGCTGGACACCGTCTGGGCACGTGGGATAGAAATGTGAATAAGACGTAGCCCCTGCCCTTTGGGAAGTCACAGGCTGTTTGAGGATTTAGTCACACGAATGCAAATTTCTAAATTAATAGGGTAAGTATAACAAGGGGGTGATTTCCTAGTTTCCTTCCTACAGTGACGGAAGGTCTCCTACATCCACGGCAGGGGGCTGGTGGCTCTGGGCTCCCCGGCCCCGAACCTCACGTCGGCTCAAGCCGGTGCATCCCTCCCCCTCTCTCCATTCCTCGGGCAAACGCCTGTGAGCGACAGCTGTGCGGCTGGCACCGCGCTGGGCACCCGCGGAGCGGTGACGGAGACGACACAGAAGTCCTGCCGGCGAGGACCTCACGCTTCAGTGTTCTCGCGAGTAAACAGCCGGCGCTGAGGACACTCCATGCGGGGCGCCGGGGCAGTGGTAGTGTCGCGTGGCGGCCTCTCCGCACGCCAGCCCCAGACACCGCGACCTGAAGGGCGAGAAGAAACCCACCACCAAAGCCCAAGGAAGACCCGGGGCGGGGCGTCCCGCACAGGGGTCAGCGGGGCAGGCCCGGCGGCTGGTGGCCCGTCCCAGGAGTGGCGCGCTGGCCTGTGCCGGCCAGTCTGGCGTGAGACAGAGCGGGAGGAGAGCGTGACAGCAGGGCGCAGAGACCAGGGTGAGGGTTTGGATGTCGCTCCAGTTTTCCTGGGAAGCCATCGGAAACTTCCAAGCGGGAAAGCGATGGGCCCTCATTTGTATATTTTAAGAAAAGTCAGTCCGGTCGTTGGGCTCAGAAGCATGAGGTGTGCAGCGGAAGGGGCCGATGCGGGAGACTGGGTGGGAGGTGACGGGCTGGTGCTGCACCCGCGTGGAGGCCCGAGGCCCTGTCAGGCACTGGTACTGCCTCTGACGGCCACCCCGGTCTGGGCTCTAGGGCCCCCGTGACACAGAGCCGCGCCCCGGCTGCTCAGGCAGCAGGGATGCCAGCGCTCACCCATCTGGAGCTGGACGTCTGGACTCAGGAGTGCACAGGGTTGGTGCCTTTCACGACTCTTCGGAGGACTCTGTCCCGGGCCTCTCCCCTTGCTTCGGTGCTTTGCCAGCAATCTTTGGCACTTCCTGGCTTGTAGAAGCATCTTTCCCATCTCTGCCTCCACCTGCGCGTGGTGCTATCCCAGGACACGGCCGCCTGTGCCTTCTCGTAGCGCCAGTCTCGTAGATCAGGGCCCGCCCTGGTGACTTCTGCCTGTATTACACCCGCCATGACCCTACTTCCAGAGAAGGCCTCGTCCTGGGGTGCTGGGGTTTAAGACTTCAGCCTCTCTTCTGGGGAACAAAACTCAACCCGTAGCCAAGCCTATGCTTAGGGAATTCAGCTGTGTTGGCTTCACGGGTCTGGCTCTCAAGTCTCTGCCAGAGACCCTGCCTTTTAGGGCATGAGCTACAGTCCATGAACTGCACGCTGACCTGATTTTTACCATGATTTCTGCTTCTGCCTCCAGCCGGGAGGTGTGCAGAGGGCTTCCCTCTGCTGCACTCTGCCCGGGCACTTGTTTTTGCCCAGGAGGTGCCAGATCACTCCTGAGACCTGTCCAAGGCCACCAGAAGCACAGTGACCCTTAGGGAAGACCTGGGCCACCCCAAACTCGTGGTCGTGGGGGTGAGCTATTTGGGCCAAGAGAATACTTTTGGGATGATTTTTGCATCGGACCACTGTCCTCTTCCTACGCAGGCCCCACCCTGGCCAGTCCCCTGTCCCTGTAGAGGATGGTCATGGGCGTTAGCCTTATGCCACGTCAGAAGGAGGGACTGGAGCACAGGCCGTGTCCCGGTGCCGTTAGACCTTCCTCACCATTGCCTAGGCAGCGAGGCACCGATGGCTGGGCCCCTTCCTGGTTCGGCTAGCACTGCCCGGCCGCGCCTCTGGGAGAGCAGGAGCAGCACCTGCTCTGCTGGGTCAAAGCGTTCTTTGAGACATGTCTCAAAGCCACCGTCTCAGACCTGCTTAGTTTTGTTTTTGTTTTTTCCTCTGTAATTAGCTTTTCATTCTTATGTTCTCACCTTGCCTTCCTGTAATTTCAAAAACCCACATGGTATTCTTAGCTTTCCTGGCACTGACTTCCTCAACTTCGGCCTTTGGAAAGAGTTAATTGTTAATCTGAGACCACCGTACCCAAGGGCCCCCTGCAGAGGAAGGTGGTGGGTCAGAGCCAGAGAGCACGGTGTGACGGGAGCAGGGAGAGGTCACAGTGATGCCATCAGGGTGATGGGGGCAGGGGTGGGTCACAGTGATGCCGTCAGGGTGGTGGGAGCAGGGACAAGTCACAATGGTGCCATCGGGGGTGACGGGAGCAGGGGCGGGTCACAGTGATGCTGTCAGGGTGACGGGAGCAGGGGCGGGTCACAGTGATGCCGTCAGGGTGACGGGAGCAGGGACAAGTCACAATGGTGCCATCGGGGTGATGGGGGCAGGGGCGGGTCACAGTGATGCCGTCAGGGGTGACGGGGGCAGAGGTGGGTCACAGTGATGCCATCAGGGTGACGGGGGCAGTGGTGGGGCACAGTGATGCCGTCAGGGTGACGGGGGCAGGGGTGGATCATAGTGATGAAGTCGAGGGTGACGAGAGCAGGGGCGGGTCAGAGTGATGCCGTCGGGGGAGGGGCGCAGAGCCAAGGACCCGACGCCTCTAGGGCAGGGGCAGCCACCTCGCCGGCACGGGTGACAAGCACATGCTTAGGCTTCCCTTGCTTCTTCCATAAAGAGGAAATGGAGGGGGGCTTCCACCTTCCAACACGTGGGATACTCAGCTTTCTCCGACAACGTGGGGCTGTATGTTTCATGTTTGGTGATTAGTTAAGCTGCTGAGGCTCAGAAAGCAACTCACTGGCCTTTTATTATAACGAGGAAGCGTTGTCACGTGGGAACTCGTAAGGAGTCGTGCCGCACACCATCGGAGGACTGCCAGTGAAATGAGGAGGAAATGGAAACATCGTGCCTTTGTTTCCCTAGAGGGTTTTTGTGGCATCTTTGGAAGCTAACTCCCCAAACCACTCTTTGCCCAGTCCTGGAATGTGTCTGTGCCAGGCAGAATTCCTGTTTTCCAGGCACAGAGGGGTCCCCAGGTGGTTCTGGCTGTGGGAGGGCAAGGAGGCAGGCAGCCATGCTGCTCCCTGGCGGTGAGACCTAGCGCGGGGGTCTGGAAGGCTGTTTATCTCTGTCGTGCGTGAGAACCACCGCAGAGGTTGCTGGTGATGCGGCAGATCCGGGTTGGCAGATCTCGGCTGGGCCTGAGAGTCGGCAGCTCTAACGGGCTTCTCAGCGAGGGTGCTCCGGGTCCCCGGGGCGAGCTTGGGCACCCACAGACAGAGCACTTCAGGGCAAAGGCGGGATGTGCCACCGCAGGAGGAGTCTGCCCCGGCAGCCAAGCGGTGGCTGTGGGGTCTCACCGAACAGCACCCCCCATCAGCTTCCAGACTACTCCTTCCTCCAAACAAGGTGCTCTCCGGCACCTGTCTTTTTACGTTAGTTCATTGCTTGTGGGACTAACGTCTTGCTGTATGTATGGATCATGTTGGTTTTATACAATAGTTGAAACCATTGCCTATTGGAGAAGTAGATTTTTGGCCTTTTCTATTTTAATTATTTTTTAGAAAAAAAAACAACACAAGTTTATCATCTTACAGTTTTGGGGATCAGAAGTCCGAAACCGGTCTCCCTGGGCTGGTTGTGGACGCTCCAGGTGGGGCGCGTGTCCTGCCTTCTGCACGCCCCTGGACGCGGACGCCACCCACACTCCGGGCGCTTGGCCACCCTCACGGCCGACACGCCGCCTCTTCCGTCCTCCCTGCCGACGTCCTCTCTCCGCCCGCGGACCTCCTGCCTCCCTCTCGTTACACTGACGTGGGTCTATTTTCACATTGGCGAACCGCTCTGTTCAAAGTCCCTATTATAAAATGAGAAGTCAGTATATTTTTATGTTTATAAAACAATGATAAATATACGTAGCTAAGCTCTCAGATAGGGTAGTTCCTTTCCTCCACACTCCACCCTCCTTGTCTTTCCTAGTCTATGAATAGTGTGCATTTATTTACCTATTTACCTGACAAATATTTCTCAGGATCTGTCCTGAAAACGGTGGTGTAGGAGCCGTGGCTAGGGACGTCCTCTGGCTTCGGGGTGGTGGTCGTGCGGGAGGAGTGGTGACCACGGCGTGACGCGCTTCGTGGTGATTACAACCAAGAGAGTTGCTTTAAACAAACCACCAAAGGACAGGAGAAGCTCTAAAGAAACAAGCGGGAGAACAGCAGGACTCACTCTCAGGCGACGCAGCAGGTGGTTGTGTGGGTTTCCTCTGGCTGCTGTAACAAACGACCGCAGACTTAGGGCTTTAAATAACAAAAATCACCATCTTAAAGTTCTGGAGGTCAGAGGTCCTAAATCCAGGTGTTGGCAGGGCTGCGCTCCACTTCCGGAGTCAGGTTTCTGCCTGTTCCAGCCGCTAGAGGGGCCGGGTCCTGACCTGTCCCCCCCGTGGCATCACTCTGACCCACCCTGGGTCTGTCGTCACCTCGCCCTCCAACTCGGACCCGCTGCCTTCCTCTGCAAGGGCCCTTGGTTACGTAAAACCCACCTGGATAACCGGGTCATCTCCCGGCCGCAAGCTCTTTGGTCACATCGCAAAGTCCTCTTTGCCACGTCATAGACTGTCACTGTCTTCGATGGACAAGGGGTTGGGACAGGATAACTCCGTGCTAAAGGGACATAGCCGAGTCCTCACGGGTATAAAAAATACAGAGACAGGCACGTGATAATCAAATGGAACACACGCTTCTTGGTTGGAGTCTGATTTGAAGAAACCAACGGTAAAATATATTTCTCTGGATCATCGGGAAGTTCTGAATGTAGATTAAGCAACATTTTTGTTGATTTGGGAGTTTTTGTTCATATTTTTTACTAAAGTGTTTTTAGGTGATGTATGTAAACCATGAAACGTTTCACTCCTGAACATTTCAATAGGCCTCTCTCAAAAACAAGGACACTTTCCGACACAAGCATGACGCTGTTGTCACTGACAGCCCGACGCTCCCCACGCCTCTGAGGAAGGTCCGAGTCACTTCACTCTATAAGTTAAAAGCCATCCACCTTCTCCCACGTTGTAATACTTGAGAAAATCAACCGTGGCTCAGTTGCGCCTGTGTTGGACAGGGCGTTGATTGCTAACGTCCCATTTTGGCAAATGCCGCTGGCCTCTGACCTCCTCACACCCGGCTCTAGAGACCGAGCCGCTCGGCCTGTGACTCGGTGTCCCCCGATCGCCACGCAGGGCGTCTGGGCTTGTGACCTGCGGCTTTTGCCGATGAGGGCTTGCTCATGCAAAGTCAACATTGTCACTGTGTGTGAGTCACACAGCGCGCAAGAGCGAAAACTCGCTGGTAAGCCACCTGGGAATGAGAAAAAATTGTGCTTCTTAATTTCCGTTTCTCGTGGGAAGGCTTTACGTTCCTCCGTGAGAAAAGGCATCTGGATGGGCTGCGCGCACGGCTGAGCAGCTACAGCAACAGCAAACGTTGGTGTTCCGGTTCCGCTGCGGACGTAGAAGCCAAAAGAACACGGATAACACGGGAAAAGCGTCCGATAATCTTCACAATCGTGCTTTTTCTTGAACGCATGGGAGAGCACGACCCCAGGTCAACTGCACCCTGAGGAGCCTTTGCGGGGCAATTTCACCTGTGGCAGATGACACGCCGCAGACACGGCCACCCTCGGAGCGGGGAGAGATCGTGGCGGAGTGGGTGACGCTCACGCAGAGCCTGGACTCTGCGGCCCAGACACAGGGGCGCCCCCCGCCCAACCCCTGCCCTGGACCTTCACCTTCACCACAGGTGTGTGAGGAAGACCTGGCGGGGCAGGACCTGCGGGAGCCCCCCACTGCTGCACAGGCACAGGGAGCCCGCCCTGCTCCCAGATTTTCTCTCGTACGATGCAATACCCTCGGCCACTGGGAGGGAGAAGGACCCTGCCTGCGGGGAGACGTTGACCCTAAAGCCAGATGTGCTGGGACGGCCAGGAACCTCCCTTTCCCCCAGCTGCAAACCACGGGCTGAGCAGGAGGCAGCGGCACCTACCGCTGGTCAGGGAAAGCGAGCTGAGCTGCAGGAGAGAGAGAGACAAAGCACTGGGCACCTGGGGAGGACGGGGGGCCTGCTGTGTCCTGGCCGAAAGGAAGGGGACTGACACCTGGGCATCGGGGCTCTCCCACCAGACACTCACAGGGGAGGCAGGCTGGCTGCACCACGGCCCAGGTCCTGGGGCCTCCTGTAAGATGGGCTGGACGGGAGGCCCCCGGTCTCACCACGAGCCTCACAGTAGAAATGCCAACATGTGCCTTCCTTGGGGGTGGGGGTAGGCAAGAGTGTGCAGAGACATGGCTGCAGCCAGGTGAGCAGCACCTGCTGCAAGCAGAGGGCGGGGCAGGGACGCTGAAAGACTCCCTGGCACCCCGAGTCCCATAGTAAGCACAGCAAAGCCACTGCATGCCACGGGAGGAACTGAGGACTCCGGTACGCTGATGGCACCTGTGACAACAATAAAACCCGAAGCCGGTCAGCTACTGACTCGGTGACCTCAGCGCCCCGCTCTAAGGGACTGACGGGAGGAGTGGCGCGGCCAGCTTTGGGCACAAGTCTCTGACGCTCTTCTGCCACGGTATCCAGCGTCTGGCGAAAGATTAAGAGACACACACCAAAACAGACAGACAAACGTTTAGCAAAAAAGCACAGCCCGTCGCCAAGACTGACCCAGATGCAAGAACCAGCGGACAGGACTTTAAAATAATTATTATGGTAAAAGATCTAGTGGGAAAAATGGAAAATGTGCATGAGAGATGTTGAATTTCAGGAACAAGAGGAAAACTATACAGATGAGTCAAATGGATGTCTTAGAAACTTTTAATAGTGATACCAGAGATGAGATATTCTTTGATGAGTTTACTAACAGATGGCACACGACCCTGGACAAAATCAGAGAACCCAACGGTAGATAAATAGGAAATGTTTAAACCGTATCGTCTTATATTTATCAAGGATACTGAATTTACAGTTGAAAACCTTCCCACAGCAAAGCTTTCAAGATTAGTTTGGATTCACGAGTGAATTCTAGCAAACATTTAAGGAAAAAGTAGCATCAATTCTACACAAATGTGTTCAGAAAACAGAAGAGGACAGAACACTGCCCTACTCATTTTATGAAGCCAGAGTTACCCTGATACTAAAACCAGCCAAAGCAATTACAAGGAAAAAAAATAAATAAATAAACCAACTACAGGACAATGTCTCCTATGAACATATACTGGAAAACCCTTAGGAAAATATTAGCAAGTTGAATCCAGCAATAATATAAAAAGAAATAACACATCATAACAAAGTAGAAATTATCCCAAGGGTGCAAGTTAGTTTTAACACTTGAAAATAAATTGATAATAACTTGCCGTGTTAACAGACTATAAAGAAAAGAAAACATAATTGTCTCAATAGTTGCATAAAATCATTTGACAAAAATCTAAATCCATTACTCAGAAAAATTCTCAAAACTCTGGATAAAAAGGGATGTCCTCAACATGCCAAAGTGCTTCTGCAAAAACCCGCAGCCAACAGCGTGCTGGATGGCGAAAGACCGGATGCTTTTGCCTTCGGATTGGGAACAAGACAACAGCGTCTGCTTGTACCACTTGTATTCAACATCACACTGGGAATTATTGGTCGTGCAGTAAGTAAATTATATATGCATAAGTTAAACAGATTGGGAAGGAAGAAAGAAAACAGTACTCATTTGCATGCAGCGTGATTATTTACATAGGAGTTAACAAATTATCTACAAAAATATCTACTAAATCTAATGAGTTTAGCAAGGTTGCAGGATACAACGTAAAAATGAAACAGTCAATTGTATTTATGTAGGCAACACAAATTGAAATTAAAATGACACACAATGGCGTCCAAAATCATTAAGCACCTAGGGCTAAATCTTACAGTATATGTGCAAGGTTTGTAAGCTGAAAATTGAAAACGCTGCCGAGAGATTAAGGAGGACCTGACTTAATAAAGAAGGAATGCCGAGGTCGTGAGCAGAAGACACCGCGTTGTTAAGGGGCTGATTTTCCAAACTGAGTTTGGGGTTCAGTTCAACGCCAATCAAAATCTCGGCACTTTTTCTCGTAGAATTTGACAAGCTGATTCTTAAACTCATGTGGAAGTTCACAGGACATAGAATAGCCCAAACAACTTTGCAAGAGGAAAATAAAGTCGGAGGACTCCCACTGCGTGTTTTAAGGTTATTCTACAGAGACCAGTGACTGAGACAGTATAGTACCGGCATGAAAGTGGGCGCGTCAGTAGAAGGAATGACTGGGAAGGGACCGTCCTGTTTATGGCCAACCGATTTTCACACAGATGCCGGGGAAGTCCAATGGGGGAAAATCACCTTCTTGACAAACAGCGTTGGAACAATTGGATATTTATAATCAAAAAGATAAATCTTGATACTTGCACCATTTGCAAAAGTGACTAGAAGGGGACCATTGACCTAAACGTAAGAGCTAAAACAACACTGACAGAAGAAAACATAAGTGGTTTAGTCAACGCTTTCTTAGGTGGAACACAAAAAGCATGAGCTGTAAAATAAAGTTAGTAAACAGGACTTCATGGGAACCGAAGACTTCTGTCCTCGAAAAGACACTGTCAGAAGAATCCAGGGACTGGCCAGACTGGGAGAAAACATTTTCAAAACACGCACACGACAGAGGATTTCTAGCCAGATGACGTAAAGAACTCTTACAGCTGGAAAGTGAGACAAACACCCAATAAAAATGGGCAAAGGATTTGAACAGACATTTTAACAAAACTATAAGAATGGCAAATGAGGATGTGAAAGGGCACTCAGCATCACTAGCCATCTAGGAAATGCAAATTAAAACCGCCATGAGATACCACGACACGCCTGCTCAGACTAGCGAGAACTGAAACGTCTGACAGTGTCACACGCTCACACAGACGTGGAGCAGCTGGACCTCCCTTCCCGTGGTGGGAGTGCAAAATGACGCAGCTACCGTGGAAAACAGTGGGCGGTGTCTCATCAAGGTAGACACACCCACGAATCCCAACAATTCTTCTCCTAGCTGTTTAATCCAAAGAAATAAAAACCTTTGTCCGTAAAAATGCCTGAACGTGGACATTTACAGCAGCTTTGCTCATAATCGTGAAAAACTGGGACCCGCTCAAGTGTCCATCAGCTTGTGAACGGAGACACAATTGTGTTACGATTCTGCAGACCGGACACGTCCCAGCAGTGACGGGAGCAAACCAAGGCGCGTGCGGCAACACACGCTCATCTCAAGAGCGTTAGGCTGAGGGAAGACCCCAAACGCCACGTGCTGCATGTTCCACTGTATACGTAGAGCAGCGGTTTCCAGCAAGTGTGAGCTGCGGAGGGAAGTGTGTGGGGTAGGGGTGCTGTGTCTGCGCCGTACCAGGATTGTCACCGTGTTAGATGACTGCGTAAATTTGTCAACGCTCATTGATCTGTGCGCTCAAAGGAAGTGAATTATAATTCAATAAATATGACTTAGAAAATGTAAACTCCGGTGAGTTATAGTTCCAAATATTACCTAATAAAGGAAAACCCCTCGTTCAAGCATGAGCACCATTGCTGTGGTGGGTGGTTTAATCTCTGCTGCTCCCGTCACTCTGCCCTGTTGGTTGAGCACGGTCTCTCCCGGCAGATCACCCGGCCGTGAGTCCGTTTCTCCGCTTCCACCTTTCCTGAGCTTCAGTTTCATCACCTGCGAGGACGTTCGTGTCGCTCCTTGGTTGTGAGGAGGAAATGAGGCGACACCAGGCAAGCGCGTGGCTAACCGCCTGCACATAGTAAGCACTCAGTAAACGTCTGGGGGTGTGCTGATTTGCATTGTCACGGGAGGCAGAGTTTGCCAAACACCCTAATTAGGTAAATTAAGTTGCTCTTACATAAGAGAGCAAGCTGTTTCCAAATACATTGGCAAGAGCCACTTGCAATGAGACATTTTAATGTGAACACTATAAATAAAGTTTGCTCTTTACGGTACTGTGGATAAAGTTGGCCCAACAATTCTTTTCCAGCATTGAGTTCCTTTAATTCTGAGTGCTTGAAGGTAACAGAGCTACAAATAATAAAACTACTTTAAACGTATTTCAGTGATTCACGATTGTCGTTAATTCAGACTATTTCTTCGGTCAACTCAAGTTAATGACGTTGAACATCAAAGCCAAAAATGTAGCAGCAAATCCACCAGGTCTCTGGGGCTCACGCATCTTTTGACATTGGAACTGTGGGACACCACAGGACTCCCAGCACACTTCCCGAGAGACGGAGTTAGAGAAATTTGTCTTCAAGCTGGAGTCAGTTTCTCTCGACATAAGTGGGCCCGACATAGAGAAAACAGCAACAGAATCCCCACTCCGGGCTGTCGCACCTGGGCGCTGCGCCGTGTTTTGTCTGTAGAGGGAGCGTCAGGACGTGGCGAGGGGAGTGTGTCCTGGGGGCCCCACGCCTGGCCCTGGGGGCCGACAGGAGTGGACTCGAACTGGATTCAAATCCTTGCGGAGCGTCTGCCGTGTGCCTGAGTCCAGATGTGCCGCCAGCCTCCATCTCTGCCCCCGCCCCACTGGAGGACACCGGGCACCACCTGCCACGTGCCCAAGTCTCACGGCTCTCGGCCCACACCTGCCCTTCCTCCTGCGTTCCTGGGCTCGGCAAACCCCAGCACCACCAACTGTCTTCTCCCTGTTTGCTCTCTTTCCTTTAGTCACGAAAGGTGTTTCCAAGTCTCTCTCAAGGCCAAGCCGGAAATCTGGTATGTGTCTTACAGTCTTATATTCTTCCTTGGTCAATAAAAATTTCTGCCCCAGCAGGAAGGGCAGGATGTGGAGTCCAGGAGAAAGGGGAGTGGTTGGAAGAGGCTCTGCAGGTGGCCACTCTGACTGCTGGTCTCTGACCTGCCCCCAACACTGGCATTAGCCCAGGGCTGAAGCTGGGGGCCAGACGGAGACTCAGCACCCCCGTTTCCATCAGGAGATTTTTCCACGGGCTTACTGGTTTACTCGTTTTGCCCCCAGCGTGTTTCTGTAGTTTGCTGTAGCAAATCCTGTCAGGCGTGCTTGGCGGAATGCTCTCTCTTCTAAGAGCATGCGTGCATTTGTACAGCTGTGTCTTTGCCCAGTCTGCATTCGGAGAGGACTTTGAGGCACCTTGCTGGAAATGCTTCCCACAGAATAGATTGAAGCTCACAGCCAGAGCGGGTGACAGAACAATCAAGGCAGAGAGTGAAACAAAAGATAAATATTCACCAGCCCATCCCCGCAGTCTGTTTTCACATTTTTATTGAAATGGTCTATATTTAAGGTGGACGGTGTAAGGTCCGATCATTGCAGCGAGCGAGTTGACGTTTCCATCTCTGCACACGGTCGCCTCTTAGTGGTGAAAACACTGAAGATCTCTCAGCAAATTCTCAGTATAAAATACGGTGTTATTAACATAGTCCCCATGCTGGACACTAGGTCTTGTCACCCTACATGGCACACGGAGAGGGGCCTCTCGAAGAGAGTGGCGTTTACCTGGGAACGCAGCACCGCCGTGGGAGTACGCCTGCCGCAGGAAACCGCGAGCACGGTCAGGAGGATGAAGGAAAACGCAGGTTTTTAAAGGGAAAAATGCGAAGGCTGGCGAAATTGTTCTGAAATAATTATCCTTGGCTGCAAGGGTCAGTCACGAGGTGACACCAGCCCGAGGCTGGGCGGGCACGTGCTGGGCAGATGTCTTTGCAGAAGTGTTCCTTCCGTTTGCGGCTGCGTCGTGCAGGCTGTGGGTTTGCGGCACCTTTTTGCTGTCAGGCATGCCGGCCCAGAGCCCTCCCTCGGTGGCCTTCCCGGGCTCTGTTTGTCGGGCTTTCGTAACGTGAGGCATTCCACGTTCGTGCTGACAACTTTCACCATCTCCAGAACTTACTCATCTGCGTAACTAAAACTTTGCACCTTTGACCAAATCTCCCCACGCACCCCCAGCCCTCCCCCGGTAACCGCCAGTCTGCTCCCGCTTGTATGTTAAAGGTGGGTCTAGAATTCGACTCTGAGCTCTCCAGAGGTGGAAGTAAAAGAAGAGACACGGTCAGTTACATATGCGTAGCATCTACACAGTAAGACTCAAGAGCATCCCAGAAACACAGCCTGTCTCAGCTGCCCTGATCACTGCGGATTCTTAGCATTGGGATCTGAGGTTGCTGTTTCCCAAACGTGCCCATCGAGGTAGTCTGAATTGTCCCGTAGACAAGGCCCCATAATAAATACAGGATTGAATTCCCTGCACGTCCTTCCTGCAGTATCTGTAAATGTAATCTGACTATAGAGCGGGAAAGCAGAGGTCCGTGAAAATAGTTCCGTGGGACACCAGGCAACATGGTGCATGGTGGAGCCCTGTGATAACTCCAGCTTAATTCAGGGGCCAGTTTTATAATCTGTGGGAAAGTGAGTGGGTAGAACATTTTTCTGGCAATCTTTAGTGAAAGTGATTTACCCAACCAGGCTTTTGTACGAGCCGAATTGTGACGTGCCTGCCTGCGGCAGGGTTGGGGACTCTTCCTTGAATGGTGGACATGTCACAGCGTCACTGTGGACAGCGTGAACCTGACTTAGGTCATCCCAGGACCTGGGCCCAGACCTCTGGGTCTCACAGAGTCAGCAAAGTTCTCCCGACATAATAGGAACTTGACAAACGCCCTTTCAGGGGATTATGTGCAATACAGTGTAACATTTTAAACTGAGATGTTGAAACAGTAACCACGTACTTCCGCTTTTCCACTTCCTCAGAACAAGCAGAAAACCTCAGGTCAATTTCTAGGTTTAAAATATAAACTATACGTTAACTTAGAGTTTGTTTGAAGGAAGAAGGGAAAAATGTGGAAAGGTATAGTCTATGCTGTAGTTATTTCAGCTGCTTAATAAAATTTATATCTGTTTTCTTCAGTAAAACTTGAAATACCCACCACCCTAGAAATTTGCCAAAAGGGAACATCTATTTACGTCCAATGTGTTTTTAATGACTCATTGTTGTGCTTGCCTTGATTCATTCTTCCAGACTAATTTAATCCGGTTTTCTTTATTTTTTATACGCGATTGTCAGTGTGAAAGGTGGGACCACGGGTGACAGGCAGGTGGGAGGGTCTGTCCTTTCCCGCTGGGACCCTGTCACTTGTGCTGTGGTTTGGATGTTTGTGTCCACCCAAAGCTTATGTTGAAACCCTAACCCTCGGGGAGATGGTATTATGGGGTGGGGCCTTTGGGAGGTGACTGTGTCGTGAGCGGGGAGCCCTCAGGAATGGGAGGTCGGGTTACGGTGTCCCTATAAAAGAGGCCCAAAGAGCCCCGGGCCCTTGCGCCACACGAGGACACAGTGAGAACACGCCATCCGTGGCAGGAAGCCGTTCTCATCAGACGTGGAACCTGCCACGCCTGGGACTCGCGGCCTCAGGAACTGAAAGAGACATGTTCTGTTGTTTATCAGCCGCCCGCCTGCGCTATTTGTTACAGCCCAGGCGGAGCAGGGCAACCTGCCGGGTCTTAGTGCCCTGCACGGGGGAGGCCGCCCCGGCCCAGGGGCTTCTCCTCATCCGGGGCTTTCTCTCCGAATGAGAGGTCGAAGTTCTCCCTTTTCAAAACAGTCGCTCTCCCTGCGTGGAGGCCAGCTCCCCGTGGCCCAGCCGCCACACACGGTCAGCCTCGCGGCTGTCCTTGGACTCGCAGGGTCCTCGCCCTGTGCTCTGGGGCCACCATGGGTCCCTCTCTGTCCCCCGCGCGCCACCGGGGACGCGCAGCTCAGGCTCCTCCAATCACGGGAGGGTCCTCCCTGCTCTTGCTTCGAAAGCATTCCTGATCCTGAGGGCAGCTGGCGTTTTTGAAAGGGTTTTTAGAAACCCTTTGTGTCCATTTGTGGAAAAAGAGCACCTGAGGTGACCGCGTGTGGCGGAGGCTGAAGGGTCTCCGCTCCCACGGAGGCCACACGGGAGGGAGAAATGCGCTGGGCTGAGGGACTCACGACCGGGTTGCGGTTGGGGATGGCCGAGGGCCTGGCTCCACGGGGTGGGGGCGCTGGGGAGGGCTGAGGCTCTGATGCTGTTACTGTCTTGGCGGAACGTCTCCCCTTTCCTGAAGGTTCACACGCACACACACACACACACACACACACACACACACACACACGCATGCAGGAAGAGTTGACTTGGGCCAGATTAGGTATTCAAGGCATTCAAGTTTCCTCTTAAGTGAAAACTGCCATGGAGAAGTGGGGAAATGTGTCCCCAGCATCTTGTAAAGTGAGAGTCCCACCAAGTTCCACCTGCTGAGGTGGCACCGGGCTGCTGGTGGACGGCCACGGTCTGGGGGGTGCCCTGCCACGTGGGCTCGTCTGTCCATCCCGGCCCTGGGCAGAGAGGGACACCAGGTGTGATGCCAGTCCTGGCGCATCCCACACGTCCGTCAGTGGGCCAGGCAGCCCTCCTTTGCCTCGGTCATTGGTCACGAACATTCTTCCACAGGGCATCTGGAGTATGGCATGGGCAAGAGTTTCTCCTGGACGTGGAGATGCGTGTGTACAAGTGCACGCACACACACGTATGTGCACATGCAAACATGCACTTAGACATCACACACAGCACCAGAGATGGAACTGCTGAGCGGAATTCACACGGAGAAGGTAAACGTCCAACTCTGAGAGCGCCGAGCGGTCTTCCTTCTCAGGTGCACGGGTTATGTCCCCAACGGCAAAGCGTCAGCTGTGCTGGGGCTCTGCCCCTCCTCCAGCACCCGCACAGTGACGGTCTCACGTTTTCACAGTTGGACGGGGATCAATTGCACTTCCCTGATCAAATATAGCTCACATTTCCTTAGATCTCAGTGGCCGTATTTGATTTCTCTCCTGGGAAATGCCTGTTCGTGTAGACTCTGCTTTTATGTTACACGTGGCTTTTACCGTGGGACGTCCTGAGCAGTTGCGGAAGTTGGGGCCATGGCTGAGTGAGCTTTCTTGCCCCACTGTGCAGCGTCCACGAGTGTCACTCTCAGACAGTGCTGTCGTGCCCCGGTCCTCCCTCTGCGCCCCCCCTCTCCAGAGTATATGTTCACTGTCACATGTGTCAGCTACAGTTACTTCCGGAAGGGACTGTCAAGGTAAGGTCGCCTTTAAACACCCACACATACTGCAAAACCGATCTGGGGAGTAAAAAGGTAATAATTTTTGCTACATCAAGTGTCAAGTCTTCCCTCCCCCCGTTATCTGATCTTCACAGTTGGTTTGAATCAGGCTGCAAGTGTGGTGCGTGCGCCGTGGTTGGCGCACGTGTCCCTTAGGACTCACGTGATCTGTGGTCTCCTTCCTCATCTTTGTTGGTTTCAGAAACCGGATCTTTTGTCCTGTTGTGTTTTCCACATTCTGGATTG
This sequence comes from Lepilemur ruficaudatus, assembly GCA_963574885.1. Taxonomy (NCBI): domain Eukaryota; kingdom Metazoa; phylum Chordata; class Mammalia; order Primates; family Lepilemuridae; genus Lepilemur; species Lepilemur ruficaudatus. The sequence continues at coordinate 41,844 of CAUYRT010023972.1, forward strand.
TGCAGCTTCCTTGCTGTGTCACTCAGCATGTTCCTCTGTCCCTTGTGTCTCCGGTAACTTCTAATTATATCCAGGCTTGATTGTTTGTTCGTTTGATTTGATAAGATCCCCTGCAGGCGGGGCTGCTCGCCCTCCCGGCGCCTGGGTGTCTCTCCTTTTGCAGAACTGTGGCCTTCGTTGGTCATTGCCTAGATCCGTGAACTAACAGGACTGGTGACATGGCAGGCCCTGGCTTTGGCACTTTATCACCTATCAGCTGGAATACTGTCTTATAAGAAACTTGTAATTCTACCAAGACACAGTTATGATTTGAGAACCATAGAGTTCCACATTAAAATCTAGTTACCTGGTTCCTTATGGAAAGTCCTGAGATCTGGCAACCTGGGACTTGCATCTATCCATCCATCTGTCCGTCCATCTGTCCATCCATCTGTCCATCCATCTATCCATCTGTCCGTCTGTCCGTCCATCCATCCATCCATCTGTCCATCCATCCATCTGTCCATCCATCCGTCCATCCATCCATCCATCCGTCTGTCCATCCATCCGTCCATCTGTCCATCTGTCCGTCCATCTCTCCATCCATCCATCCGTCCATCCATCCATCCATCCGTCTGTCCATCCATCCGTCCATCTGTCCGTCCATCTCTCCATCCATCCATCCATCTGTCCATCCATCCATCCATCTGTCCATCCATCCATCTGTCCATCCATCCATCCATCCATCCATCCGTCTGTCCATCCATCCGTCCATCTGTCCATCCATCCATCCATCCGTCCATCCATCCATCCGTCCATCTGTCCATCCATTTGTCCATCCATCCATCTGTCCATCCATCTATCCATCTGTCCGTCTGTCCGTCCATCCATCCATCCATCCATCTGTCCATCTGTCCATCCATCCATCTGTCCATCCATCCGTCCGTCCATCTCTCCATCCATCCATCCATCTGTCCATCCATCCATCCATCTGTCCATCCATCC
>CAUYRT010023973.1:0-20273 GCA_963574885.1 Lepilemur ruficaudatus
AGTAGGTTTTTGAATGTAACAAGATAAGTCAACTTGAGTGGTAATATATTTTGGGAAATCAGCTCACTACAAATTGTGACTGTAAACATTGTACTGTAAATGCTTTGTAGTTTTCCCCCAATTAAAAAAAAAAAAAAAACAGCTGAACAACCACACATGGTAAGTGTTAATACGCGGCTCTGTCCTTTGAGGGCACATCTCTATGGACAGGGCAACATTCTGCCCAACATTTTATAGTTGACTTAAATAGAGTCAGAGAAAACAGCTTAGGTGTGAAATTTCATAGAGTATCAAATAGAAGCTACTGCCAAGGGTTTTTGGTTTTTGTCTGTCAGTGCATGGACGTCAACATCCACTATCACAAAGCACTGTAGAGGATTTTTAAAGTTGGGAAATCTTTGTATGAGCCACCCATGAAAAGAAGCCCATTACTTTATTGTCACCATGCAAATAAACACATGGATATAAAGCAGGACTGAGCAGGGGTGACACTGGCCCTGTCATGGAGGTGACAGTGCCAGCTGACCTCCAGAAGTATCCTTGTGGTAGTGGTTACTTGCTTAAATCAGTCTGTCTGTCTTGGCCCCATAGGGTCAATAGCACAGTGGGTTACAGACCAAGGGCTGGGCTGGAGGGATCAGACTCTTCCTGAGAATCTTCTGCCCCTACCACCCCCACAGATTACACTCTGCTTTACCCCCAGTGAGACATGTTAGCTCTGGTCTTTGCTTCATTGGCAGGGGCCTGAGTAGAAGGGTGTTTGCTTAATCTAGTCCAGATGGTGGCAGCTTTCTGTCATCAACAAGCTACTTCTCATAGGAAGGCAGCAAAGGGAGTGTCTTCACCATGAACTCCCTTGAAGTTCAGTCTTCTGTCCCTGTACAATATGAGTACAATATGAGTACAACCTGTACAATATGAGTGAGAAAGAATACATTGGTAAAAGTAGATATATTTTTTTTCTTTTTTTTTTTGAGACAGGGTATCACTCTTGTCACCTGGGCTAAAGTGCAGTGGCATCATCATAGCTCACTGCAACCTCGAACTCCTGCACTCAAGGGATCCTCCTGCCTCCTGAGTAGCTGGCACTACAGGCACGTGCCACTACACCCAGCTAATTGTTTTTCTATTTTTTGTAGAGATGGGGGTCTTGCTCTTGCTCAGGCTGGTCTCAAACTCCTGGCTTCCAGCCATCCTCCTTCCTTGGCCTCCCAAAGTGCAGGGATTACAGGTGTGGGCCACTGCACCCAGCAAAACTAACTATAATGATGACTCATCTTTACTGAGTTCTCATAATGTACCCATGTTATGTTTTATGCCTCAAACATAAAACAAAATTAAAGATTGTTTCTATTACAATCCCCATTTTATAGGTGGAAACCTGAGTTTCTATGGGGCTAAGTATCTTACCCAACACCTCACAAGCAGTATATATTAAAGGCAGACCTCAGGCTCAGGCCTGTCTGGCTTCAGAGCCTTGTCTCAACTGCTCTGTTTGACTGCACAGGCTCAGTAGCCAACAAAGAAAACAACCTTTTAGGTACACTGTCAGGAGTTTATTAAAAGGAGACAGGCACAGTGGCTCACACTTGTAATCCTAGCACTTTGGGAGGCCAAGGCAGGAGGCTCACTTGAGGCCAGGAGTTCGAGGCCAGCCTGGGCAACATGGCAAGAACTCGCCTCTACAAAAACTAAAAGTTAATTTTAAAAAATCAGCCAGGCATGGTGGTGCATGTCTGTATTCCCAGCTATGCGGAAGGCTGAGGCAGGGGGATCACTCAAACCCAAGGAGTTTGAGGCTACAGTGAACTATGATTGTGCCGCTGCACTCTAGCCTGGGCAACAGAGCAAGACCCTGTCTCAAAAAATAAATAAATAAAGCATAGATCAGAGGAGAGCTTAGCCCTGCAAACTTTGCATGAGAAGATTATTTCTAATGTGAGAAGAAGAGATCATCTTAATAAATACTGGACTAGGTTCTTTGCGGTTGGTCCTGTGTTGCAAAATTACAAAGGGCTAAGTTCATGGAATGAAAAACCTAAAATTTTTAATTCAGTAGGAGCTTTCATCCAGTGGTGGGAAAAACAGTTAAGCTGTCTGGGGATTATGAATAAACTGTGCCGTTGCCCAGCATGGACATAAACAATCCTTTTTGGACGTAGGAGAATTCTTAGAAGATCTTCCAAAAAGAATTATACAACACCGTAGAGTACTACGTTTCACTTACAAATTGCACATCGAACCTCTCTGGACACCAGGAAAATAGAGTTGTTTTGAATCTAAGTTTTGCTTCCCTTCTCAGAAGCATGCTTGAATTTGCCTTTGCTTTTTCTTTAGATTCTGAGGACTGAACAAGACACCAAACCTATTGCCATGGACTGTTTTTTGATGGAAGAAAAATATTTTATATCTAAAGAAAAGAATGAATGTAGGAAACAACCATTCCAGAGAGCCATTGGTCCAGAAGAAGAGATCATGCAGATTTTAAGCAGCTGGTTTCCAGAAGACGGATACGTGGGCAGGATTGTCTTAAAAACGCAGCAAGAAGTAAGTGTGTCCGGGAGCAGTCTGCGCAGTAACAGCTCAGTGCGTGATTAGCCATTGCCCATCGCCACCTCCCTCAAATTCAGAAATTTCTTGTGATTGCAACTATTATTCTTCTTAAGCAAATGTAGATAAACAATTTTTTTTCTGCACATATTTGGAAATGTTCTAAATTACAGGAATTTAGTCTAAAAAATTTCTCTTGTAAGACAAAGGGAGCAAGAACTTAAAAAGGATTCCTTATCCATGTCATCAGTGGGTCCAGTTTTCTTTTTCTTTTTTTTCTTTTTGAGATAGCGTCTCACTCTGTCGCTCAGGCTGGAGTGCAGTGGCGTGATCGTATTGTAGCCCCAAACTCCTGGGCTCCAGCCATCCTCCCGTCTCAGCCTCCAGGGCAGCTGGGACTACAAGCGCGAGCCACCATGCCCAGCCCAGTATTTTATTTATATTTGTGAAAAGACATTGTTGTGAGTGTCATGTTATTATATAATGCAAGGCCTGTAGGAATTTTACATTTTGGGATTCATTGTCTTCCTCTCGGTGCCTGCTAAAGTTTTAGCTAATAAAAGGTTCTGTGGTTATCACTATAACAACAGAATTTCTTTGAAAATATCCTGTAACTTCACACAAAGTAAGAATAATCTCTTGGCCTTGGTCAGAATTAGTAACACTTTATATTATGTGTGCTAATATCCCCATCATCATTCCTGTGAAGGAAAGAATGCAACAGTTGCCATGTTGACTCCAAAGTGGTGGCTCCTATTTGACTTTGTTGATGGAGCACCATTCTTTTCCCCTAAATAAGTAAACTTGTAAGACCCTACTAACTTACTGCCATTTTAAAAAATGACACCTAAGGTCATTTCCATGAAGCATAGAAAATCATTCTTCATGATGTGTTGATAATCAAGCATTGAATTAAGTTAGTTCAACAATTTGATTAAATAAATATCGAGCACCTAGCATGTGCCAGGCTCTGTTCTGGGCAACATGATCTTCTCCTTTGGGGCACATAATAGAGCATGACTGGTAAAACGTCCATCAGTGGTCCATGCTTGCTAGGGCGCAGTGGAGAGAAGAGAGAGCCGATGTTCACCATCATGTGTTACTTTTTAACTCTCTAGTCACTGTGAACATCCTCAACAGAGGTCCAGCATCTCCTCTAGGGACCTGAGCCACCGCCTTCCTTCCCTAACCTTGCCTGCTTCCATAAAAGGACACTTACTTTTTTTTTTTTTTTTTTTTTTTGCTTAAATTAATTGCCTCCCCAGCCTTCTCTCCCTATCAGACATACAAATTTTAAGACAGAGAACAAGCAGTTCTAATAATCACTTTATGAGAAATATCAGAGGGCTTAGCTGGACTTTTGAAGCCATCTTTAATGTCTCTCTAAATTTTTTTTTCCTATTCCTAGTTGTCTTGCCTCATTAATTAGCTACATGTAAAAAAATATGCTCTAGTGATAATATCTGTGAATAAGTAAAATTTTAAACCACATATTTGCATGATGATTTACAGTGTTAGAAGTTCTCAAATGCCCACTATGTTGAATGATCTCATGATATAATGGAAAACATTTCACACCTAAGGAAACACATTCAGAGAGGTTAAATCATGACAGGGTCAGAAGTAGAAAGATCTCAAATTTTACGGCCGCTTTCTGCCATCCTGTGCTACCCAGGCTGGAACTGTGGATCATCCACACTCGGCACCGTGGCAGGAGAAGGAGGCAGTGAGTGGGCGGGAGGGAAGACGGGCCTGCTGCTGGGTGTCACAGGGGACTCTATAACATGGTTAGGAGGGCTGGGGAGGGGAGGGATGTGAATGTATATGACAACAGGCAGCAGAGACCTCAGGAACAGAAGCCTAATAAAGGCCGGCGGAAGAAAGCATTTTGAAGAAACGGGGATAAATTAGAAGACCCGGCTAACAGGCTTTTTCTGATGAGTAAAATACAGCCAAATTCTCCCTTATACACCTTTCTTGGGAAGAGATTTTTGAAATGACTGAAATACTATATCTCAAAAGATAAATCACATTAATGTGTCTAGGTTTACCTGGTACATAGTGATACTCAATAAATATTTACTGCTTGAACAAATGAATTTAGGAATTATTGAATTCAAGAGGACACTATTAGAGGGGGCATTTAGTACAATGCTAGCACATGGTATTAGAGTTGGTAGATTTGGGCTGTTTATTCTGTGGAACTAATAAGATATATATGCAATTTGCTCATATATCAAAATTCCCCAAATTACTATTGGTGACCTCTGGTCTCTCCTGCCTGACTTTTAGAATTTTATTGTCTTTTGGGCTGTCAAACTGTCAGGTACCACATTTTTCTGTGATCGGCATGCCTTCCTCTGACAGTTACTGGATTCAAGATAAGCCAAACTGGGGCTCTGTCACAAATTAGATGATCCTGAACAGGTCACCTAACTTTGGTAACCCTCACTGCCCTAATTTGTAAAATCCATAATAGAAACTACCCTACTCGACTCAAAAAAATTATTTTGAGCCTGTCAAACGTGTAGACAATATGTAGAAAAATGCTTACTAAAAAAAGGGATGTGAGAACAGTGAATCTTCTGTTCATAACCTGTGGCTTCTAACTAATGTGTCTGAAAAATCCTTGAAAGTAAATAAGCTCTGAGGTCCTAAGGAGCACTCTTTAAAGTAATGCTTAGTGCATTCTTGTTGGGACATTTTATGTGGCAACTTAGGACCATTTTTGGGTTTTTTTTCCTTTCTTGCTTTCTGACATGTGAATGACCCCCCAACCTCACTCTCTGATTAAATACATTATGATCAATGCAATGACATATTATGCAGCCACATCCATCCTGCAGCAGGCTGTCTAGGAATGGACATGATATGATGAGCACAGTCTTTTAAGTGGGAGAATAAACAGATTGTAAAATGGTCTATGTAGGAGAGTACAGTCTTATTTTGTATAATAAAAATAGACAATAACTATTCTTTCCCCCACCCCCATTATAGAATGAATTGGGCCCAAAAAATCCATTCATGTAACTTGCAGGGCCATGGTTGCAAGGTTGATGGGATGGCTAGGGCAGGGCCGTTTGTTGTAGCTGGCTGGCAAGGGTCAGGAGCCAGTCCTTTCTGGTCCTGGTTAGTTTGGCGCCACCTGGTGGCAGTTATCCATTCTGACTTGAATATAGTATCAATGGGGACAATTCTGGGTCATCTGGCTGGTTGGAACTTCCAGGATAGTGGCAGCAATTCATGGATTCTTCAGGTTAGCAAGTGCCATTTCAGTAGCCAGGTCTAGAGAACTTAGGCTAGGTTGAGAATCCTGGGGATTGGAAGCTTTTCCTGTGAAACCCTTACTTCCTGAGATAGAGCTGCCTTCTGTTTACTTGCCTTGTCTCTCCTTCCTCTTTATGTGCTCCTCCTGCAGAAAATAACTTTTCACATTTGTGAGTGGAGGCTGACAAAGAACAAGGGCCATTTGACAATCACATTATATCTAAATTCACGTAATTCCCGGGTTTTGTTGTATATATTTATTCACATATACAAAAATACTATTTATATCCATGGCAAATGACTAGAAGGAAATATTACCTAACAATAGTGGGGGTTTTTTGTAGAGAATGAGGTGGGAGAAAGAAGGAAAAAAGGTGAGAATGGGAAAAGTTTTCCTTTTTTTTTAGTGATACACTTCTGCACTGTTTGAACATTTTTAATGAAAGACATATATAAAAATTTTAATGAGACGTATCTGTGGCTATGTATATAATTCACTGAAAGCCAATTCACTGTCAGTTAACCTGATGACCAGTTCTCACAGTTATTGAGAGTTTTGTGGATATTTGAGAGTGGCTTCCCTCTAGCCATTGTTTCAGCCTTTTCACTGTGGGTTTTGTTCATCTAGGGTAACTGTCAATGTCACATGTTTCACATTTCGGATGCCCAGCATTTCTTAAATGCTTAAGGCCTCTGTGGGAATGGATGGGCTTCCTTGCAAATACAATTTACTGTGTTTTTATTTGACTTTTGGTAATTAGCAAAATGGTATGTTGTCTTTGTACAAATTTATCTTTAGTTAATTTAGACTCTCAAAATCCATAGCTTATACGAGCAGATAAATTTACATGTTCTGGGCCAGACCTATGGGTCTGTCAGCATCAGCAGAAAGACAGTACTTTCCTCCTCTCAAAAGACAGGCATATCCTTTAGAATAGTTTAGGAAATAGTAACTACTATATGAAATATGAAGCTAAGAAGTTGTTTCTACATTACCTAGATACAGCTCAAATTTCTGCTCTTTTTTTTTATTCTGCGTCATCTTACCTTTTACTCATAACTTTTTTTTTCTTTTTTACATAGAACCTAGAAGAGAAGAGCATTGTCCAAGATGAGAAAGAGGTGGTCTTGAGCACAGAGGAGGAGAGCTTCTTTGTCCAAGTGCACGATGTTTCTCCGGAGCAACCTCGAACAGTCATCAAAGCACCCCGAGTCAGCACTGCCCAGGATGTCATTCAGCAGGTAAAGCCTCCCCTCACCTCAGTTTTCTCCTCAGTGTAAGTTATTGGCATAAATGAGATGTCTGTGTATTGACAGTTCATCTTATGAATGAAGTTCTAGAACAATGGGGACCTGAAAAGGTAGAGAGAGTATGCCTCTTGAGGCTGGAAAATACCAGTTCATTCCTTCAACAGGTACTTAGCTAGTATCTAAAATGAAAATGGATGTCTATGAAGCACTAATAATAATGGATTTAAGAGGTGGCTCTGCAGAGTGGCCATTTCACTGTCCCAGAAATGCCTGAGCCAATGCCTAATAACCATCGCTCAAGCATCCTACAGAGGACAAGCAGGAGGCCTACTTTGACACTTTCCCCGCCTCTAGGTCATGCTTCTCTGTTTACACGGTTCCAGAGAGCTATGTTACTGCCTTCGGAGCCTTACAGGATTTGCATTCATTAAACACCTTTTGGGGAAGTGACAGAGAATAATGGTTAAGGGCATAGTCCTCTAAGTTCAAATCCCAGCTCTACTTCTTACTAACACTGAAGTCTGGAGCAAGATCTCAGATCTGTGCCTTAATTATAGTGGTGTGCTGGTAAACTGGATCTTTCAGAAAAAAGAAAGCCCTGATTTATTTCTATTGTGTAAATACTCCTCCCACATCTGATTTCACTAGCCTGTTCCAGTTGGCTCCAGCACACCACTATGTGGTAAGCTGCCACATGGATAACATGGAGATAGTATAATAGTACTTAACTCACAAGGTTGTTGTGAAGATTAAGTAAATACAGGGGGCATTCAGTACAATGCTAGCACATGGTAAACACAATTTAAGTGCTATTTACTATTCTTATTATGTGATAACTTGGTTAATATTAGCTTCCTTAATCGACTTTGAAATCCAAAGGGCCCAGACTTGTATTTCTTTTGCTTATCTTTGTCTCCCCAAAGTACAGCACAGTATTTGGGACAAAACGGGCCCTAATCAAACATTTGATGAATGAATAAATGCATAGGTGAAAGATATTCTTGTACCAAATGAAAAGGGAGGTCAAATGACTTCTAAAATTCCTTCAGCATCTAAGACTGTATGACAAGGAGGAACCTAGGGAGACAGAGGCTCCTGAGGGGCAAGATTCTGTTCCTCAATGGCTGCGTGACTTTCATGTCCATGAGCTTTGGTGGGTGCAGAAAATCTGGCTCCAGTCTTTATTCTGTTACTTATTATCTGGGTATATTCTGGAATCTGCATAACCTCTGTAAGCTTTAGCTTCCTCATTGAAAATGGGGCTAATAATACTTAAATCATGGACTGCTGGGAAGCTCAATGAGGTGATGTGGGAAAGTATAAGCCACAACTACACAAATATCAAATGAGGAACTGGATGACATGATCAGAAGATCCCCTCCTTCTCCCAAAGTCTGTGCCATGTTTCTATTTGAAAGTTCCATTTAGAATGAATGTCGGTGTTGGAGATACTGTCTATTCATTTGATCCTAACTTATCTTTCAGACCTTATGCAAAGCCAAATATTCCTACAGCATCTTGAGCAACCCCAACCCGAGTGACTACGTGCTTTTGGAAGAGGTGGTGAAAGATACTACCAATAAAAAGTCTTCTGCCCCGAAGTCCTCTCAGCGGGTCCTTTTGGATCAGGAGTGTGTGTTTCAAGCCCAAAGCAAATGGAAAGGTGCAGGAAAATTCATCCTTAAGCTAAAGGAGCAGGTGCAGGTAATACTTAAAGTTATTTTGCTCTCTTCACAAATTATTTGATATTCATAATCAGATTTGGGAGCTAGTGAAAGCCAGGAGAAAGTTCCAAGTCAAGGAATGGAGCTGGGAGAAGATTGTTTGGTTTTGTTTTCACTGTGTGAAAAAAGATATGCACCCCCACCCCCGCCCCCACTCCCCAAGGTTAAGCAGTCTGAGATGGGAATACCCCAGCCCTTCTTTCCAAAGCCCTATTTACTAGACAAAGACAAGGAAAGAGCTCTTTCTGACAGTGTCATGTGATTGAGGATCTAGAGTTTAACCTCATACCAATGGAAGGTTCTTTTTTCCCCACAGGCATCCCGAGAAGACAAAAAAAGAGGCATTTCTTTTGCAAGCGAACTCAAGAAGCTCACCAAGTCAACTAAACAGCCCCGAGGACTCATATCACCTTCTCAACTCGCGGCCTCAGAAAGTGTCCAAAATAAGGAGGAGAAACCTGTGGGTGGCTTGTCCTCCAGTGACACAATGGATTATCGACAGTGACCAAGGGCAGCATGTTTTACCCAGGTATACAAAGTCGTTGCACCATTCTGAAAAAGGGCTCCACTTAAACTACTTTTGAAGGCATAGTTAGTACAGTATCTTTTATGTTTTCCAAGAGGAGTATGTCCTCCAAAGCCAGGTAGGAATGGTACCTTAAAACAGGAAAAGGGCTCTGAAGATATTTGTAACTTGAGCTTTTACAAATTTTAGACCTCCTTATTTTGCAGATAACTAAGCAAAGGCCCCAAGAAGGCAACCATCTTGCCCAAAGTAGCAACAGCCTCATTTCATCAGACATGGAACTGTCTTCATTATTATTATTTTTTTTTTTTGAGACAGAGTCTCACTTTGTTGCCCGGGCTGGAGTGCCGTGGCGTTAGCCTAGCTCACAGCAACCTCAAACTCCTGGGCTGAAGCGATCCTTCTGCCTCAGCCTCCCAAGTAGCTGGGACTACAGCATGTGCCACCATGCCCAGCTAATTTTTTCTATATATATATTTAGTTGGCCAATTAATTTCTTTCTATTATTAGTAGATACGGGGTCTCGCTGTTGCTCAGGCTGGTTTCGAACTTCTGACCTTGAGCAATCCACCTGGCTCGGCCTTCCAGAGTGCTAGGATTACAGGCGTGAGCCACCGCACCCGGCCTCATTATTAATTATTAATAAGTCACATGTACATTCTTCAAGGCCTCTGTGGATCAGTCAGCTATCACTCCTTTGGATTTCTAGTTTTATGTTGTCTAATTTAGGTTTGATTTACCCTTAACAACTTCATATCCTCTGCCTCAATTAAAAAAATAAAAGGCATCAAGGATGTGATAGTTAAAAGAAAACAAAATAGCATAACAACATCCATCTTGAAAATGCAATAAATCGAGGACTTCAGTTGCCAGCCCACAGCTTGGTATTTATATACAGAGTAAATTTCATTCTGTCTCAAAGAAAATTATTTATATGGAACCTATAAAAGCATGTCCAAACATAAGTTTCTTTTCACTTAGTTTCTTAATGAACCTAAGGGATCATTAAAGCCCACTTTTCACCTGTCCTGTTGTAGTTCTAAGACTTTGAATCCACTAGAGACCAGCAGCATGGTGAAGGCATTGATGCTTATATTACAGAGCTTCACCATCTGTCTTTATCACAATCAGGAATTTTTCATATAAAATTACAAAAATTGAAGCAGCTCACAAAGAACTCACTGATACCTCCTGACAGAGCCAAATTTGATTTATAACAACTCCAAAACAAACCAAATACATTGAGACCATGTTTCTGCATTTAAGGAGCAACTCCTAAAATAATTGGTGCCCCATACTATGCTTGCAAAACTCTTTCAAAATAACAGGCAAGGCCAGATACAGAAAACTATCCCCTCCAAAATATCTGTGTATCCATCTGATCCAAGAGATCCTGTATGCAAAGACTCATGAGAAAGAAATCTCACTACTATAGCAACAGTCCACATCACATAGCATCACATGATAGTCTGGGTAGATTAGTGAAGCTCTGAGGAGGTTCAGCACCCTTTTTCTGTTGAATACATCTGGTATATCAGTTTTTAAAGTTTGAGACTCACTTTCTTTTCTGCCCCAGTGTTGCTAAGACAATCAGTGTCTCTTCCAAAAACCAAGTGAGTTTTATGACTAAGCACCAATGTTCAGCATCTCCACTTTTGAGAAAATGACTCACCATGGTAGTGGATCTGTGAACAACCATTAAGGACACTGATCAGAATTTAAAATATTATTTTCCATATCTAGAACTTAATATCAAATAAATCATAGGTGTGATGTTATATACACCTCTATAACTTCTGTAATGATAGGGTGAAATTACACTAAGGCTGGTAAATTGGTCATATACTACTCTACACATAAAGAGCCCTCTGTGTACTACAAGATTACATTAAGTACATCAGAATACAACTCCACTAGAAAGTGGAATTAAAAATAACATGTATACTATAGTGGAGCCGGGCATAGTGGCTCATGCCTGTAATCCTACACTCTGGGAGGCCAAGGTGGGGAGTTCGCTTTAGGTCAGAAGTTCCAGACCAGCCTGAGCAAGAAACCAGACCCCCATCTCTACTAAAAATAGAAAAAATTACCAAGGCAACTAAAAATAGAAACAAAAAATTAGCCAGGTGTGGTTGTGAGCACCTGTAGTCCCAGCTACTCAGGAGGCTGAAGCAGAAGGATTGCTTGAGCCCAGGAGTTAGAGGTTGCTGTGAGCTAGGCTGACGCTACAGCACTCTGCACTCTAGCCCAGGCAACAGAGCAAGACTCTGTCTCAAAAAAATAACAATAATAGTAATATGTATACTATAACAAACATTGCTAATTGCTTCTATTTTAGGAGAATGGGGGAGGGTGACACTGATTTAGATGATTACCTTTGGATTCAATTTCCCTGTAGCAAGCATTTAGAATCATTCAGTTGACTTTAGGAATCATTGCTTGAAGTTGGGGAAGCTCAACTTTAAATTTATCTGTGGGTATTTACATCCCATGTTATGACCTCCTTTACAATGGTGTTTCCAAGAAAGAGCACTTGTTTTTTGCTTTTTTTTAAAGGGGGGGGGCCTTTCTGTATATATTCATAGGAAAATAAGTGTAAGTATTTTTGCTACTTTCTGAGTGACATATTTCATGTTGTTATAAAATGATTTCTAAAGTTTCAATAACTTAAGAATTTCTAAATAAATATTTATCTTACTCTTATCTGAATAGATACATATTTAATTGAAGGAATTCCAACTTTCCTTAAAGTTGAATGATTTCAATGTGATTAAAAAAAAAAAAAAAAACTTTCCAAGGAATCTAGTGTTCCAGGGCAGAAATAGTCTAATGTTCTACCTCCCAAGAACACTATGTTCTAACAATGTGAGTTCAAAGCAAACAGTCTCTTCCCCAAATTTAGCCACCAGATCTGTAGGTTTCTGTTGGTTGAACCCTTGCTATACTGTAAATGTTTCTGTTTCTTCATTTTCAATACACTAATAAGCCTGTGTATACAACATTACAGGTGAAGATCTTTCAGCAAGAAGTTAAAGTCAAGAGTGAACATGGTGGAAACAAATATAATGTACTTATTTTCATTAGACTTTAAACTGGAAACTGATGATTTTGGAACTGAAGTCCTCTTCACATGTGAGGTCCATGCTGAGGATAAGCAAAATGGCACAGGGCTAATAGCTACCAACCAATTGATGAATGAAGCAAAGAAGCCCAGGGGATTGACATTTTACAAGTGTCAGCAGTGGGAAAAACCATCCCTAAGCTTGTAGTAATTGATTTAGAACAAGGGTCAACACTTTTGGCCTGTAAAGGGCCATCTGGTCTTTGTTGCAACTGAACTCTGCCGCTGTAGTGCAAAGCAGCCACAGACAATACGTACGTGAGTGAATGTGGCTGTATTCCAATAAAACTTTATTTATAGACACTGAAATTGGAATTTCATATAATTTTCATGTTACAAATAGTCTTTTGATTTTTTTAAATCATTTAAAAATATAAATACTATTCTAAGTTCAAGGGCCATACAAAAATAGGTAGCAGGCTGGATTTGGCCCAAGGGCCATAGTTTGTCAACCTGACTTAGAGAACTGGGAACAAGAGGCACAGAGGTCTGAAAACAAGAAAGCTAGTTTAGCCATATATTTTATGGCCGAGAATTAGAAACTTGGGCATTGTAAATGTGAATATGTCCCATAAGATTCATTAAAAGCAATTCAGTTTAGTTCCTATATTGTGTACCATAGAGCACTCTTCTTTAGGATTTCTTTTTACATATAGAAATATTTGTTTTTTAAAAAGGTTATTGCTTACATATTCACAGATTATTCCATTTTTGGTTTTCACAAAATGAATTTAGAATGATGTATAATTTAATATCTACTGAGTTGTGGTGTCTTAAGAAACCTAACCATTTTTTAAAAGCAAAAGTAGATTGAGTTGGTGTTTAAGGTAAATTTATTTATTTTGCAAGGTTTGAACTGACACTGTACTTATCTATTTATTGTACATAGCTTTCTTGACATTGCTATGGATTAGGGCATTACTAGTTCTATTTGAAGACAAACTCCTAAAAGGAAAATGTATACTCTGGACATCTGAAATGGGCTAGACTTTCGTGTACAATAGCTTCATCTTCATTTCTGATTAACTGAAGAGCTACTCACAAATGAAATGATCCAAGTCATATTTGTCACTTAATGTAAATTATTTTTAAAACCTTGCTGTACAACACTATCAACTAAGTGTAAAGGATTCTTCTTATTCTTGGTATAAGGCAAATTATGATTTTAAAAGTAAAATATGTATTCCTCTAAAGTAAAACCCAAACTTTATCTTTCCATTGGTTTCATTAAATTTTAAGACATTTTTCTTCGAATTATAAAACATACTAAGAATCCTAACCTTTGCTTTGAGAAGTTTTTTTTTTACTGGTTATAAAAATGAATAAAACAATCCCCATGTCTTTTGCATATTTTAAAAACAGAAGTGTTAAAAATACACCACAGCTTTCCTGTCATTAAAAGTTCCGAGTCAAAGCCTTAATATTGGAAGAACTACCACTTTCTTAACAGAATTCAAACTATACAGTTTGATGCATTTTGTACAGCCCAGGTTTCCTTTTAAATCAGTTTGTAACAAATGCACAATGCCTGCCCCATTTTTAAAAATAGTTTGGAAACACTTTCTCAAGCCTTTGTAAACTAATAGGCCAAATGGTTTGGCTTACCATGTGTTGAAAACTGAGTTACTGATCTAACTGGCTAGAGCCGAACTGTGCAGAGTAATGAGATGAAAAGCAAGACTGGTCTCTCTAGGTTTATCATTCGGCTTTGACGCTTTCTAAACTCTGCCCCACCTGACTCCCCTGGCCTTCACATAGTAGATTTGGCTACAGCACAAATCTGAAAATTACCCTGAGACTGGATGTGAGACTAGGTTGTTTAGCAAATGGGAAAACCCAGCCTATTGCCTATGCTGCATCCCAACTTTGTTGTGTATCATATTTTGAGGTAAAAGTACATAATTTATTATATTTGTGTCTTTGGGATTTTAGGAAGGGCACATTGCTTAAAAATGTAAAGGGTCTACTCTACTGCTGTATTACAAATGACTAGCACAATCTGATGTTTGCTGATAATTTTAATTTAAAGCTTATCTGGGCCGGGCGTGGTGGCTCACACCTGTAATCCTAGCACTCTGGGAAGCCGAGGCTGGTGGATCACTCAAGGTCAGGAGTTTGAAACCAGCCTGAGCAAGAGCGAGACCCCATCTCTACTATAAATAGAAAGAAATTAATTGGCCAACTAAAAATATATGTAAAAAAAAATTAGCCAGGCATGGTGGCACATGCCTATGGTCCCAGCTACTTGGGAGGCTGAGGCAGAAGGATTGCTCGAGCCCAGGAGTCTGAGGTTGCTGTGAGCTAGGCTGACGCAACACAGTGAGACTCTGTCTCAAAAAATAAAATAAAATAAAATAAAGCTTATCTGAATTATACAGCTGTGTTAGTATACAAAATGAAAGAAATTACCCAAAATAGCCACTAAAGCTATACCCACCCACTATCATTTCATACTTTTTAGGCTACAAGAAATCTGGGTAGCAAACTCTTACCAGTAACGCTGATATGGAAAAGAATTTAAATATGCAAGCTGGGTTTATAATTTCAGAAGCATTACTAGGGTAGGCCTGGTGGCTCATGCCTGTAATCCTAGCACTCTGGGAGGCCAAGGCGGGAGGATCACTTCAGGTCAGGATTTCAAGACCAGCCTGAACAAGAGCAAGACCCTGTCTCCACAAAAAATAGAGCAATTAGCCTGGCATAGTGACACATGGCCTATAGTCCCAGCTACTTGGGAGGCTGAGGCAGGAGGATCACTTAAGCCCATGAGTTTAAGGTTGCAGAAGTGAGCCATGATGACACCACTGCACTCTAGCTGGGAAGACAGAGCAAGTCTATCTCAAAAAAAAAAAAAAAAAAGGAGCATGAATTCTGTCACTGTGTTAGGTGGTGATTTAAAGAAAATCTATTTGGCAAGAAAGAATTAGTGTAAGAATCAAATGTGTTATGTGATGCTGGAAGTAATGGAGATTAACTTCTTCTCAGTCACCTGTTCATCTGGAGTTGGTTGTTTTGCAAAATAATTTAAGATTCTTGAGAGTGTTAAGGGAATTAGGGATAGCTGGAGATAAATCTGTAGGAAGTAACAATACTATCTGGGCAGACAGTATTTACCCTGTTGAAGTAAAGCCTCTTTTCATGTCATCCTTACCAAGTAAAAAATTATTTACAAATTCTCCAGTTGGGAGAAAATCTGGAGTCCAGACTCAAAAGCTGAGTACAAGTGGCTTGTTTTTAATCCAATTTGCTTTCATAAAGGCCTTCCATCTCAGTGGCTCTGGAGACCTGGAGGCTCATTAGTGAAAGTGGGCCCCCCCTTTACCATATGTACTGGTTTCCTTTTTTAAACTACTTCTTCCCCTTCCTCTCTTCTCTCCCTTTCCAATATCTCTATAGACTCCTCCTCCTCTGCCCAGACACCCACAGACCTTGTTCAATTCTGAAAAATAATCAGGGCTTGCTCACCCATCCAGTAAGATTGAATTAACTCCAAAACACAAAGTTCTACAACTATGCTTCCATGCCAATAAAGAGCAGCAGGATTTTACTGCCTGGTATCTTTGATCTTATATTGGCAAAGTAAGAGGTGGCCTATGGGGAAAGCGCTCCCAAGATAGCAGCTTGACATCTTTTCAGTTGCTTCTCTCAAATCAGCAGTGAGGCCAGCAAAGGTGAATACCTGAGCCCCCCCCCCCCCCCAAAACATCAGAAAAGGGAGATTGCCTCTTACACAAAATCCAGACTTTGGTCAACATTTCCATGATCTGTTGTTAATAATTTATGTGTTCTCTGCATCTCTATGTATCAACTTCCTAAAAGCAATTCTTGGCTGATGGCTAAGGATTTTGACATAGGAATACCTGAAATAAGTTATGTTTGAATTACATACTGAAGCTCCATGATTACCAAGCTATTATTATATATCTCTTAGATTCAAAACAAACTAAGCCCATGCCTGCCACCGAGCAGTCCTCTGAAACTTTCCCTACTTCAGATCAAATAGGACTCTATAAACTTTTGAAACAACTCATTCTGACACTGAATTGGGTAATGTTGCATTTTTTAAAAGTGTTATATGAATGATTTATGAAAGATCACAGAAGATTGAGGCTATGTCTTACCCCATTACCCCACATCACTTTTAAGTGCCTAGCATAGTGCTAAGTATGTAGTAGGTGCTCAATATTTGTCCAGCTTAAAAAAAAAAAGGCTGTAGCTTAGTATAGCCTCAGTATGTGTGTTTCTGTGTGCGTGATTACTAATGACTACAACATTTAATTCTGAAAATGAAACTCATCAATATAAGGTTGTATAAATTAATGCACAAATATATTTCATCCTCAAATTCACACAGGAATTCAGATACTAGATGAGTAATTTTACGGTCCTATTGTGATTTTCAATTTTAACAAGAAAGTTAAAAGCATAACACAGGCATGAAATAGCTGATCAATTTCTATTTTTAAACTGATTTTTCACCTTAGCTACAGTCTCTGCTGCCAAACTGAGGTACAAATGTTATCCGTGTATGTTTGGAAAATAAACGATTTGTGACATGTATTGGTCACTTGTGCTCTGATAGGGACAGACCCTTTGGTTATCCACACAAATATTAATAACATTCCTAGATTTTGTTTTATATCTAAAAGGTGAGTTAAAAGCAAATATTAAATGCCAAACTATACCTTTCCCAATATAAAATCAAGCCAAAAAAGTCTGACCTCAGAAACGCTTTTAAAAATCTCATGTAAGAATATGCCAAAAGATTGACATGTACTTTAAGCAGATATCCTCCCACTCTGCTGGAATGGTAAAGGAATTTTCTACTTTCATTTACTTCATCAGAAAAAAGAGCTCTAAGCTCCAGGCCAAAATAATTGGCTTCTGTGGTTTTGAAGCAATAAGGGATTTAGTTGGACTTTTGTGTATTTTTTTAAAAAATTCCCTCATCACAAAAATAGGAAGCAGAGAAAACAGCTGTTTTATTCAACTATTCACAGTAGAGAATATTTATAACCTGGTCACTGAAACATGCATTTCTTAGGCCATTTCTAGAATATAGCAATAGCTGTCACATAAAATAACTGCTTTACAATTATAAAAAAAAGAGCACATTTTACCTGCTGGGGGCACAGGAGAACCCCTCACTGGGTACCCTTTGTCCATAGAACAGAATGGTAAAGTCTTGGACTTGGTTCTTCTGCCCTGGAGCAATTCTTCCCCCATCACCCTCCAGGGCATGTGAGAAAATGCAAAGAACTTCACATAGACTAGAATCACCTTCAAACTTTCTTTGAAAGTAGCCATAATAAACATTCATTCCTTTTTTAAAAGCCCTAATTAGCTTACTTCTTGAGGCGTGTCAGCAAGAGCCAATAATCCTGAGTCCAATTTCAAGCTACTTTTTTCTCAAAAATCTTCATAAAAATATATTCACTCAAATTTAAAATGTTTCCTATTTCCATCTGTAGTGTTCAAATAAAAATAATATCTATTTAGTTTTAAAGAGTATTTAGTTAAAAAGAGTAGGTAAATGGTAAAAAGTATTCTCACGGTCTTGAGTTTTCTGTGCTCTATGCCCCATTTTAATATAGCAACTGCATTTCAGTAAGATTCAGTCCAAAGATTTTGTTTTTTAAACTATAACTTAATATGTACATGAAGTTTTAAAAAGTCAGCATCTTAATGAAAGAAATTTCCAAATATTGGGGGGGAGGGAATGGCTTTCAATCTCCTTAATGAAATGACATTTTCAGAATTGGGGCAGAACCCTGTGCCATACAAAGGGTAATTCTTCCTTCCCTTCCTAATCGTTCTTAAGAAGTTTTCCTTGTATAAAAAGAAAAGGTCCTTAAGTTAACAACTCATCTTTATGTGAATCTGCACACACACACATATACAAGAAAGTCCACTGACTCTTCATTCTTCTACTGTAGTGATGTTTCCAAATATTTGGCAAAATCCAGGGGCGACTGAATAACAACCTCATTGCAATGTCTGTTGATTAGTTGATTTAAATCTTCGTTCAAAAATGAATCCCCTTGTAACACTTTACTCTGGAAAAATATCAAAGTATAAGTTAGAAGTTATATATGCCATAAGCAAAAGCCAAGCTGTGAGCAAAGTTGAAAATGACAATAGCTGACACCAACACATGAAACATAATAATGACAGATGCTTTGAGTGGTCAGATCTTGCACATATCCTATAGTGAATGAACAGTCTCATGAGCATCTCTGAAGATTCCAAGCCCATGCATGCATCCATCCTACCATCAACTCCTAAACATGAAAAAAAAAATCTACCTATAAAACAATAAAGCAAAAGCTGGAGTTAGAGTTACTGAGGCATATTAATTTAGTTTTTTTCATCTTTTAAAAAAATGAAAACTATCACATACCTTCATTTTGGAGTTTGAAGATTCAACAGGAGGATTGAATGTCATCGCTGCCATGCTATAGGCCTCAAAAAGTTCAGCAGCAGATCTATAATCACAAATGTATAAAAAGTAAAGATACTACCAAATCTGTATAACTCAAAAAAAATTAGATAATACCCAGAGAATGACTAATTATTCTAAATCCATATATTAAGGTATAACATAGTCCTGCATTTGAAATCAAGCAACCCACTCACTTAAAAGAAATCCTACATTCCCATGTAATGTCAACATTATCCAACAAAAACCACCTCAGAGAGGTCTGGTATACATTTAGAAACATAGGCAAGGAGCACAGAGAGAAAGCTACACCGAAGACCTCCAATGCAGTGTAATCAAATCTTCAACCACCGTTATGTGAATTATATGCAACAAAGTCTAACTTAGTCATGGCAGCCAAAGGAGCGAAGCATGGAGTTACCCTTCATGGACTTCACACACAGCTCAACCCTTTAGCTGTTGGCCTGGATGAAAAACAAGGAGAGGCCATTCAGAACAGAATACACATCTATATCTGTGGTATGTAAATGAATCCTTAACGATTTGGGATTAATTGACATTCTCCTGAGGAGACGGGCAAGGGCCTACAAAGGTTGTGATTAGGCTCACATCCCAAGCTCCATTCTTCAGAAGGTCACTATGAGTCTCCTTTCTCAAGCCATTGGGATAAACCCATTCCTCATCTTTCTCCAGAAAAGGAAACATCTGGCATAAAAGAGGCAAATGTTCAAGACGGCTAAGGGAAACATGCTGGAAACTGATCATTAAAAAGAAAAGTGACAAAGAACTGTTTTCTCCTTTTTTCCTCTTTTCAAAAACAAGGGTGGGGTAAGGATGGGGGATAGGTGAGAAGTCAGAGGTAAGGAAAAGGTAAGTAGCCATTTTATTATTTAATAACACCAGAAGTTATTTCTATCCTACCCAGAAGGAAAGGGTTTATGGAAAATTGTAACATTCATGCCTCACGTAGAGGGGCAGCAGCTGACTTACTGCCTGGTAACAGGCCACTGTTACCAAATCTCCCAGCATTTCGAAAGAAGCTGGAAATAAATTTTAGGTGAATATTTCCAATATTTAAAAGACAGCAACTAGGCCGGGTGCCGTGGCTCACGCCTGTAATCCTAGCACTCTGGGAGGCCGAGGCGGGAGAATCGCTCAAGGTCAGGAGTTCGAAACCAGCCTGACCAAGAGCGAGACCTCGTCTCTACTATAAATAGAAAGAAATTAATTGGCCAACTAAGAATATATAGAAAAAAAAAATTAGCCGGGCATGGTGGCACATGCCTGTAGTCCCAGCTACTCGGGAGGCTGAGCCAGAGGATTGCTTGAGCCCAGGAGTTTGAGGTTGCTGTGAGCTAAGCTGACACCACGGCACTCACTCTAGCCTGGGCTAGA
>CAUYRT010023977.1:0-11013 GCA_963574885.1 Lepilemur ruficaudatus
GCGATCCTCCTGCCTCAGCCTCCCAAGTAGCTGGGACTACAGGCATGTGCCACCATGCCCGGCTAATTTTTTCTATATATTTTTAGTTGGCCAATTAATGTCTTTATATTTTCAGTAGAGATGGGTCTCGCTCTTGCTCAGGCTGGTTTCAAACTCCTGACCTTGAGTGATCCGCCCTGCTCGGCCTCCCTGAGTGCGAGGATTACAGGCGTGAGCCACCACGCCTGGCCGAAAATAATTTTCTTAATCTTCTTTTGGGGATTTTAGTGTCTCCCTTTGAAGTAAATGACAGACACACTTACTGTCTAGTGTGATAAAGATAACGTTTCCCTCCTGAGCAAAGATTTGGCATGCTTACAGCCCATTATAAAAGATTCAGGTTCCCTAAGCTCAAGATCCCTCTCCTGAAACACAACCCACTGTATATGCAGGTGTCACCGGGCTGTCTCGTGTCACCTTGTGGGAATTGGGGCTTATAGAAACTGCACAAAAATGTTGATATGCTGTTTGTGGTGTGAGCAATAAATATGGTTCTTTATGATACTTAGAAGTGTCCTCTAGTATACAGACAAATGTGGTGGGATAACTTGATAGCTTGTAAGAATGGTGAAATCTAAGAACTTTCAGTTTTTAAGCATCTTATTATATCTATTAATAAGATGAGGTATATCAATTTTATTAAACTTTTGGAAGAGTCAGCTTTTTATTTTGTTGTCTTTACAGTCTTTCTGTTTTTTACTTTACTGATGTCTACTCTGATATTTTTTTTCTTATTTTTATTTATTTTGTTTTTAATTTGCTCATTCTCTTCAAGTTTCTTAATGTGGATCCTGAGGTCATTGATATAAGATATTTATTTTTAATATATTGATAGATATGCAGTGCTATAAATTTCCTCTTGGTACTGTTTTAAACTATATCCCACAAATCTTGATATGTTTTAGTTTTTATTCAGTTCAAAATATTTTCAAATTTTCCTTTTGATTTCTTCTTAGATTTGTGGGTTATTTAAAAGTGTATTAATTAGTGTCCAAGTATTTGGAAAAGTTTCAAAGCTCTTTCTCGTAATGACTTATAATTGAATTCCACTAGGGTCAGAGAATATACTTTGTATGATTTGAATCTTTCTAAATTTGAGACTTGTTTTATTTCTTTTAAAAAATATGTTTTTATTTTATCAATAAAACAGTTTTTTTAAAAAAATATTCTTGATGAATTTAATTCACTTTTTCTAGAAGCCATCAATTTCTCTATCCTTATGATTTATTGTTCTAATTTGAACTAATTTCTTCCTAGCCCTTCTTCACAAATGTCAACCTGGGATTTTGTTTTAAATTTCTAATGCTAGGTTAAGTACATGCTTCTGATTTTAGTTCATTACTTTTCCTATTTTTCAAGTATATTAACTCAAGCAATTATTTTAAAAGAGTATTTGGATGGTATGCTTTCTGAATTTGAGGCTTCTTAATAGGTCATGATTCATCTTTATCACTGAGTGATGGTTTGCTGGGTAGGGAATTAAAATTATTTTCCCTACCATTTGCTACATGGTGCCGATATAATGTTAATATGAAAACCAATAAAGCTAGTGCCACAAATACTTAGAACAATTTTACTTATAAATAATGGTGTAGTTTCTAAACAAAATGAACAACAGGAATGCATAAAAACAATGGCAAATGATTTGGAAAATGGTTCATTATCAGTAAAATCTATTGAATAAATAACTACACTACAGTTAAAAGAAGAAAAATCATGAAATAGTAATAATAGTAATAGAATAGTAATAGTAATAAAAATAATAGTAAATAGTAATAAATAGTAATAAAAACTATTTTTTATTTGTAATAGAATATGGTAATAAAAACTAACAATTATAGAATAATTATTTTGTGCCAAATACTGTTTTAAGTTCTTTATAACTCATTTAATATGTGAGCATTATGAGGAAGATGTTATTATGCTCATTTTATACATGAAGAAACAAACACAGAATAGAAACATGTGAAAAATCACATAATTCTTTTAGTCAAAGAACAGAGACTCAAACCCAGGTAGTTCAGATTTAGAGTCTATTCTGTACTATATATTGGCATCAGTAGATAGTCATTCTATAAATTTTTGTCACCATTCCAAATAAAATATTAGGTAAATAGGAATGAAGTAACTACTTATTCTAATAGAGATAATTTATCTGAATATAGAGTTAAAGCAAAAGAAATGAAAACTATGAGAGATGAGAGACATATTGCATCAGTTTTTACTGTATATTAAGGGCTAATATTTTCTCAGCTTTCCTCCACAGAACTCATATGAATGTTTTGTTTCGGCAAGCATATTTTAATTGCTAAGAATCCTTTCTTGTTGTAGTATTTCATGTCATAATGTCATATGTCTTTTTCATGTCATAATTTTTTGGTTTAGTTTAAATTGATGAATGCAACATCTCAAATTTTTCTCAATATATTAATTAGAAAAAAAAGTTGTACACCATTCCCTAAGTTCTATTCTGTTCTTTTCAATGTGATTTGTTTTATTTTTATTCTTTTAATACATCTTATAGACTTTAGTTCTGAACTAAAAAAGAAAAATTCTTTGACTTCTCTGCATTAACAGAAGTAACTTTTTGATGCTTCCTGAGGCTGAAGATTATCTTGGTCAAGGATTTAAATTATGAACTGTTGTATCCACTTTACTATTCAAAATTTTATTTTATGAAACATTTAATGAAATAATTAAGCTTTTTTTTAAGGTAATAACCCAATCAGTATACCCTGAGGTCTTAAATATCAATATGTATAGAAGTAACATAGTGAGAGCAAAGGGCAAATAAGTGGTAATGATGAGATAAGACTAACACATACTTAAGTAGAATAGTATATTCATTTTCTACCTTGTTAAATCTGGCCAGTGTGAGGGCTTGAACTTTCATGGCATATTTAGAAAATCATTTGTGGGCCCAAAGGGCTTGTAGCCTCAAGGATTTTGGTATCTTGGCTTATGAAACAATAATAGTAGAGTAAGTGCTTTTTATGGAGATTTTTCGCTGTGATTCATCCTTGAGAACAGAACTTGGATGTTTGTTGACTATTTCAGTAAAGTAAAATCTGTTTAGAGTTTATTAAATGAATGTAGCTAGGATTACAAGTGAAGGCACAGTGAAGACAAAATTAGTACTTTCAGAGCAAAGGTTAACTTATTTTTGACAACTCTGGTGAATGCTCATAGGAATGTGGTTTTGACTGTATAAAGCTGTCTGCTAGTTAAAGACAGTAAATTCAGATTGAGTTCTGGAAATATCTTGTCTGAGAGAGGAAAACTGAAGCTTTACTTGACTTGACCTCCTCGCAATTTGTAAATCAGAAGGCATTTTCTACAAAATTTTGCATAGGTACTTTTTACATGTGTGTCATTAGGACTTTGACTATTAGAGACCATCAGTGTCATTTGAATAGATGTAGTAATTCTATATGGGAAGACTTCTTGTCCATATTACCTGTATTTAGAGGATTGGCTTTCGATCTGGAGAATGTCTCTTGTTTCTTAGTTTCCTCAACTTTTAAATAGAAATATTACCTACCTCACAGGCTTTTGTGAGAATTAAAAAAGATAATATGTGTTAGGTACTGAGAATAGCATCTGATACATAGGAAACAGTCAATAAATATTCTATATTATTACCTATCTACTATCGTTGAATATCTCTACCTTAAAACTCGAGGCAAGTTTTCTTGCAGGAAGAAATAAAACTACTGGGGTTTCCAAACAAATAAGAAGAAATATTGCTTATAAGTAGATTTTTCTTAGCAGCTTGCAGATAGCAATAGCTGTTATGGAGCTCACACTCAAGGTCTGTGCTTATTTCAAAGAAAGCTTGCCATGTGTTGAGAGCTTGGCTGACAACTCAGTTCTGATTCCTTTTATGTCCACTTTCTCTCATTTTTCTTCTAAAATGCACAAGCAGCAAAGCGTCAATTTATCTCCTCTCTCTCTCTTTCTACTTCTCTCTCTCTCTTTTAAACACACACACACACCTGATTCTTTTTTCTTCAACACGCACACCCTTGCGTTTGCACTAGTTTTATTTTGTTTATTTTTAAATCCCCAAAGGATTTACAGAGCAGACTGTGTGCAGCTGCCGTGTTTTCCACTGGTTAAACTGGCAGTTACCTACTGTGTGGAGTTGCTAGGAGAAGGTGAATAAGCATGATTGCAGCATCAGGTGATGTACGTATTCGTGCAGTAACAACCTGTGGAGCTCTGTGGTCTGTCCTCTGTATGGCTCTATATGTTATTTTCTCTTGGTTTTCATGGACATTTGTTGCTTTTATTGTTAGAGCATGATATATTTTTAAGTGTTGGTTCCAGATCAATTAAGAGACAAAAACCTTGGCATTTAAACAGGCACTTTTTTTCTCAGGGTGGTGCTGCCGATACTGCTTCCTACCATCTGTTTTCTTATTACATCCTGCTCTCCTTCCGTTGGTAGGGAGGAATTCAGCCTCTTCTGGAGCGCGAAAGTCATTCACGTTTCTCTTGTGCATAATAGAGCTCGTAAGCTGTTAGGAATTCTTATGTGCTTCAGTGCACAGAACAGTAACAGATGAGCTGCTTTTCGGGAGAGCTTGAGTACTCAGTCGGTCAGTAGTACAGTAGCAGGCTCACATGTGCGGATTGTTCCTGTGAGGTCAGAGCATCTGTTTATACTGCTGTCTGCTTGAGCGGGGTGATGTGGTGAACAGGGTATGTGCCTGTCAAAGTCAATAGCAATTCTGACAGAGGCTTCCCTCAGCTTTGCACGTTAGCACTGTTTTGATAGATAAGAGATGCTACTGTATAACTGTTTGAGATTTGTAGTGGACTGAGGAATGCTTGTTCTGGCTGCTGAAACTGACTGTAACTGTATTGCCTTAGGAGCATCATCATGGGGTCAAGTGCTACAGAAATTGAAGAATTGGAAAACACCACTTTTAAGTATCTCATAGGAGAACATACTGAAATAATGTGGCAACGCCTGAAGGGAATGTGAGTATGTTCTTTGGTTGGTTCTGTGATTTTATTTCCCTTCCAAAGATTTGACTATTAACATGACTAATTATTGATGCTGACTGCCTTTGTGGACCAGTGTTTCCTTTAGAAAGATTTTCTCTTGAAAAATAAAATGTGTCCATCTCAGCTAACAACTTGTTGAGGGATGGGTGATATTTTGCACTTGTATATTTCATCAAAGTAAGGTAACTCCTGGAGAAGTCACTTCACTGTTATACTACATGGTTTCTTTTATGCATTCTGTATATGCTGTTTAGATACGCGTTTAGATATGCAGAAAGGTAACTAGGAGAGTTGATTGCCTGGGTACTGGCCAAAATAAAATTTCCCTCAGCTAAGTAGAAAGAGAAATAAGACTGGTACTTTCTCTGTGATTATATTTTGAAAAACAATGACAGGATTAATATGATAAGTAATTATACTTCATTGTGCTTATTTTTTATGTCTTGAACAATATTTCTATAAGAAAAAAGTGTTCATGTGCTAAAAATATTAGCATCATATCAAACTTATTAGAGAGTTTTGGCTTTAAATTAACCATTTCACTTCTTCTGAGAGTACAGAATAGCCCATGGTATATAATAAATAGCCCTTACTAAGATAGGTAAAGAATTGTGCATTTATGTCAAGTGTGAAATGTAATGACCTGAGTCAAACTTTAATTGCAGTGTTGTTCACCTTGCTTTTTACACCTTTATTTTTTTTTTGTTTTAGCTGTGTATGCTACTAATTCCTTTTTAGTGTTCCAGCACCACACTGTGTTTATATGATTTATTTTCATTGTGTCATAATTTAAAAATCATATTTAACATTTGGATAAAAATGTGAAATATAAGTATTTACAGGTCATTGTAATTGCTTATTATATTTATAGATCTCAAAGGAAAATATATCTGCTTTTCTATAGTAACAGCTGAACGAATCCTACACCATGCAAAGTAGAGTCTTTTAAGAGTCATGTATCTAATGCTGTGATTTACACGCTTTTTTATAGAATACAGTATCTCAGTAAATTTGATATTCCTGTATTGATATTTATTTTTTTAAGGAAAAAATATATCAAACTTTGTTTAGAGATAAAAAATCTCTTCTACTTTTCTCCATTTGAATGTATTTAATGATGTTTATATATTTAAACATTCTTTGTATATTTTCTTACTACTTCAAGTAACACATGACACTACAGTGCACTAGCATAAGAATACACTAACACAAACAATATTTAGCAGAGAATAACTTTTAAAAAGGAAGCCATCTTTTCATCATTTGAAAGAACTAGAGAAATCTGTTTCCAAAACCCACCGAAGATTTAGAAATTACAGCTTTTTGGTGAGGTTGTTCTTTAGGGAAGCAAGTAATCCTGTCAAAGCAAATAACAGCTCACAAAATTAATTAGCATAGATGCAAATTAAATATTAGCAGTCATCAGATGATTTGTATTCTAACCTAATAAGTGGATGAACATTTGCACCAGAAAATTTATATATCATATTATAACCTATTTTAGATTTTATTCTCTTTAGCAGGATAGGATGTTATATTTATTTTGTTTTCTTTGTATTTGTTCTATTTTTCTGTAGTTACTTAAATATATGAAGATGTGGTGTAGTGGATTTATGCATATGTCTTTAAGAAATTTGAGAAGTGATTTTGTGTTTACTTAACACTTTAGGGACAAAGTTACTGACTTTATCAATTGAGCTCACATATCAATCCATCATTTTGTTTCAGAAAAGTGTGATAGACATTCAAAAGTGGATCTTCATGAATTAATAGAAAGGTATTTTAATGTATGTACATGCTAAATTAATTTTGAGCTGTGGCTACATAGAGCCACTAAATGACCATTAACTAGATTTTTTTTTTAAAGTCATTATCATGAGGCTGACTAAAATGATTGATTATTTTTGCATTGAATAAAGAAAGAATTTGCATTTTGGTGCTATCGTTTTAATTTGCACTTTGACTTAAGACATTTTCAGTGTTCTAGGCTTAGGATTGTCAAAGCAAAAAGCTCTAACTCTAAAATCTGCATGACTAATGACAACCAAATTGTTTAATTATGGTCTTTTGTGTAGTGTGCATTCAAAGCAGTGATATGAGGGACTCCCTATACCATTGCTGAAATTATCTTGCTTATTTAAAATGCAATATTGACTCAAACAGAATTTTAGCTTAGCAAAATTGCTAGTCCTAGAATTCTACTTTTAAGTATTAGCAATTAAAATCATGCTACTCATGAAAGCTATCAAACAATTGTGCAATAATTTTCTTATTTTTGGTAAAATAGACTGAATTAAGGCTTTCAGATACTTGTTTGGAAAGTGATTTTTTGATCTTTTACTATATTTAGTTATACAAATACATAGACTTATTTCAGCAGGATATTTTAATTGGGCTTACAATGTGTACATTTTGAGGTTAAATAAAAATAGAGACAAATGTGAAAGTAAAATGTGTCTATTCAGTTATACCTTTAATATAGAAAATGTGAACCACTGCAGGTAGATATTTAGAGGAAGTTTTTTTGTAGGTATTGCCATATAACATAACATTTTAGATAGTCTTTTGAGTCCACAGAAATAATTTTTAAATTTTGTAACACATGTGGAAAACATTGGTAAGCTAAATTAAAATGTCAATTTTTCTTTACCATTTTGTTGATTTCTTTTGTTGAGCTCCTTCTAAATCTTCTTCATGTAATATTTGAGACACCATTTAAGGTGGTATGCCATGAAATCTCTTATTCTTTTGTGAGAACGAAGGTGAAACAGTTTCTTACTCCCATTCTAGTGTAGACGTCTATGCTATAGTTTATTAATTTTCTTCTTACAGTTATAACTTTTATCTTTATCTTTATTCAATCCATATTCTACCACTAATTTGTCACTCAATATGACAATTTAGATTTTACATGATAACTCACCATCTATGATGGTGAAACTATGAGTAAATAACTATGGCATCAGGTCCTTAAACAAGATTTAAAAAGAATTATATATTTGGCCGTAAGTTATCGATTGTTTAAGGTCTGGAAAACACATCCTATTTCTTATGCCATCTCAACACCAAATGAAATTTCTTATTCAGAAGTTTCTTGTGAATATGGGACCTAGGCTGCTTCCTACCTACTAAAAATTTTATCTATCACTAGTCTTTGTAAAGGCTTACTTTTATTGATTTCCGATTGGAAAGTTGATTTGAAGATTTTATATTATTTCATTTATAGATAATTTTTTTCATGTTTAAAAATAATGCCTTTTGGTGTCATGGCAATGTTGCTTTTTTCTTCTTTAAACAACAAAGAGCTCCACAACTATGGGATTTTAAAATATTAAACATGGTGAAAAACATTGGTGCTGCTCTTTCCAGTCAGTATAATTGTTCTAATAATTCTACCTAACAGGTGACAGCATTTTCAGAAAACTGATCAAGTAGAAATTCCAGTGGAAATCACATGAAAATTACAGGAAAAACTAAATCCAGGTGTTATCTCACTCAATTATTCAGCAGAAGTGAAGGGCTTGAACTGCTCAAAACCATAAACTATTGACAACAATGTAATACTCACCACTTCCTAGTACTTACTGCGAATTCCTTTGGTTTTTATAAATGTAGGACTAGTTAGTTGCTATCAGAATATCAGTTTGAAAATAACTTAATATCTGATCATGACTTTTACATGGATAGACACATACCTTTTTGTTTCTCCCAAATGTCCAGATATTAAGATTTGGAATTGTGAATACAACAATTGAAAGAAGTTAAGCTTTATTTTTTTCTCTTTCTGAGCTGTGGTAAATATGATACTCAGTAATGAAGGATAAAATGCAGAGAAGCAGAAAGTGAAAGAGGAGGAAGAACTGTATGATAATCTTTTAATTCCAATGAGCTGTTGCTGTTGCAGAAGGCAGTGTGTTGTACAGTTCTTAGATGAAGTTGTCCAGGCCCTCATTACCAAGAGGATGTGGCAGAAATATGTATTTAGAATAAAAACTAGCAAAAAAAGGAAATGACAGGAGCTATTAGTACCATATTCCCAAACCAGAATCATACTTTAGGATGAAGCAGCATTTTAGATAAGAAGCAAATCTGATTCTTGTACTATTCCAGTTAAAACCCTTTAAGGGCTTGCATCCATCTGTCCCAGGGTCTCTGCGTACCTGCTTAACCCCTGCAGCCTCGTCTGATGCCTCTTCCTCTGTGGCCCCCTCCCACCCAGATCCAGGGGGTTGCCCCAAAGAAATGCTGCTTATCACCCATCTGCCTTTGCTCATTTTGTTCTCTCCTCTGGAGGGAAATAATCCTTTCCCTCTCTCAGCCAAAGTTGCTCTTGTTCCCCAGCAGGCATTTGGAGTTGTGGGGGGAAGTTTGTGGTGGTTGCAGTGACTATAGAGTGTTTCTGCATTTAGTGGGCAGCAGGCTCCAGGCAGGCTAAATGTACTACAGAGCTCGGGGCATTTCCTTTTCAGGGAGAGTTGTCCCACTCAAAATGTTGATAGGGACCTTATTAAAAAATGCGCAAAAATCCCTACTTAAATTTCACTTACACAAGAAATCTTTCCTGATTTTCCATACTAGGTTAGTTTTCTGGTTTTAACTCATAAATAACTTGAACTTTCCTTTTCATAACAAAATCTACCTTCCCTACTGGACCACAGATTCTGTGAGCAAGAATTATGTTCACTTCCTTGTGTTTGCTCTTGTATCCCCAGCACCTAGCACAGTACTTGGCACATAGGAGATAATGTAATAAATATTTCTAAATCAATGAATTAATAAAATTCTGGCTCTAACTAGAGAATTATAAGATCAAAATGCAAAAATAGGGCATAAAGCCAGTTTGGAGGATTGCAGATAGATTCATAGCTATACTAGGGATGGAGAAGATGGAAAGAAGTAATGTTTGATTATCACCTACTAGTTTCAGAACTGTGCAGATATAACATATTTATATTCTTATTTACTCTTTTCAGTGCTCTTAAGAGGTAAATATCCTAAGTTAGTCACACAGGTAGTACCTGGTAGAATTTGGGTTTAAGCATAGATCTGCCTAGCTCTAAAGTTGTTATTCATCTTGCTTCCAAAACAAAGAGGACATTCTCAGAATGGTTACCAGAAAGATCACCAGAAAAGAATCTAGGTTCTTAAAACCTAGTCCCTGGCCTCCTGGGAGGCAGACTGGTTGCCCGCCTAGAGATGTCCACATCCTAATCCCTGGAACCTGAGCATATCTTACTTTACTTAGAAAAGGAGAATTAAACAAGTAGATGGAGTTAATGGTGCTAATCGGTTGACTTTAAAATAGGGAAATTGGCCTGGACTACCCAGGTGAGCCCAATGTAATCACAAAGGTTCGTAAAAGTGGAAGAGAGATGTAGAGGAGGAGGTCAGAGGGATGTGATGTGAAAAGCACTTGACTCATCTTTGCCGGTGTTGAAGATGGGGGAAATGGGCCACAAGCCAAGGCCAGCCTCTAGAAGCTTGAAAAGGCGAGGAAACAGCTTCTCCCTTTAGAACCTCCAGAAATAATGCAGTCCTGCTTACACTTTGATTTTAGCTTAGTGAAACTTCCATCGGATTTCTGACCTACAGAACTGAAGATAATTCATTTTGTTCAAGCCACTAAGTTTGTAGTGAATTTGCTATAGTAGCAATAAAAAATTAATGCATGCCTCCTATACTAGAATATATCAATATGACCATTCTTCTAATACACACACACACTCTGTCTCTCACACTGTCACACACACTGTCTCACCCTCACACACTCTCACACTGTCTCACACACTCACACACACGCATACACTTTCTCTCTGTCTCACACACATACACACACACACACACACACACACACACACGAACCATATGGGTGGAGCCCTGCCTCATTTTGTGGCACATTGGAGTTAGATACTCTTTCTTCTTAGCCATTAAACAACTCACTGTGCTACCGTCTAACCCTGC
>CAUYRT010023979.1:0-19859 GCA_963574885.1 Lepilemur ruficaudatus
TCCATTTTAAGTGTACAATTAAATGATTTTCAGTGAATTTACCGAGGTGTACAGTTAATCACATGAATCAGTTTTTGAGGAATTCCTTTCCCCTATTGAGACCCCTAATTCTGCTCTCCAACTACTTTTCAAGCATATCCCACCCCTCCACAGTGACCCCCCACGTTGCTCAGACTTGATTGAGATTCTTGAAGATAAAGTCAGTATCCAGTGTTAGTTCCCTATCTTGAAGGAAACCAGCTATACTTATTTCATAGATATGTGATATGCTTCCTTAACACAATTCTAAGCCCATAGCAGCTATCTAACAATATTTGTAAATGAGCTTTCTCTAGTATTTCTTGCAATGAAAGGGTGGCTTCTTCAGTGCATTCATGTAAACTTACCCTTTAGGATAAATAAGACGTCTAAGAACTTGGCCAAATCTCATCTTTCTGGAAGCTGAAGAACTTAATGGCAAAATATTAGAAATATAGGCTGGGTGTGGTGGCTCATGCTTGTAATCCTGGCACTTTGGGAGGCCAAGGCAGGAGGATTGCTTAAGGCCAGGAGTTCAAGACCAGCCTGAGCAAGAGCGATATCCTGTCTCTACAAAAAATAGATAAATTACCCAGGTGTGGGCATACGTGCCTGTAGTCCCAGTTACTCAGGAGGCTGAGGCAGGAGAATTGATTGAGCCCAGGAGTTTGAGGTTGCAGTGAGCTATGATGACACCCTTGCATTCTGGCCGGGGTGACAGAGCAAGACCTTGTCTCAAAAAAAGAAAAAGAAGAAATATAATTGATCAAATGGTATAGTGATTATAGGCAAGAGTAAATAACAGAGCAAAAATTTATACAGTTTTCATGAGAGGCAATATTACAATTGTGTTCCTAGGAAGTTAATGACATTTGGACATGTTTTTATACCTCTATTCTTGAAATTGTTTTGAGCAACTGATTATTAATCAGCATTTTCTTTAAGAAGGACTAATATTGTTGTGGAAGGTTAACTTCACTTTGGAGCATACTACTTACTGAAAAAGACCAGAAAAAAAAAAAAACTTTAAAATTAACTGTATTCTGCTAATAAGTTATTGCTTAGAATCACTTAGTTTTACTTGCAAAAACACAAAATGCTTTTTGAGTTAGAGGATTTATATCCTCCCAGTCCTCTCATCCATTATCTATACTTTCTCCATTTTTGTTATGCCTGTTTTCTTCCAGTGCTCATCTTAGCTGAAAAGAGAAGGGATTATTGAACAAAATAATACAATGCCCTTTGAGTAATCACTCTGCTCCTCAAAGCACATGTCTTCATAATAAGCACAAACTTATATTTATTTTTCAATAAATATAAGGGGAATATATTGCAATATGCTACATTTCCTGTGCTTCCTATGCCTTGTTTCCATTTTGCCTGTTTTGATTGTTTTAGATTTGCGGCACACAAATTGTCAGTTATTTTAAATGGTATATTATAGTCATTTAGCAGAGAAAAAGAAATAAGCCAAAAAAATAAATTGTCCACCTTCTTATAAAAAAAGAATGTCACAAGTAAAATGCCAGTTTGTTCACCTTGTCCTTTGTCCTAATATCAAACTATTCTATTCTATGCCTTTTTTGTAATTATGAGTAATACCCCAAATATTTTACAGCACAGTGGTGAGTCACAAAGAAGAGAAACTATAAATACTTTTGTTCTCGAGAAACAATGAAGCTATATATTTTTTTCACATTCACCCACTTCATATGCTGTTTTATCTAAGGTTAAGCTTTTTTAAAAAAACAACTTTCTCTTACTTTAAGCATTCCAATCTCCAGTACAGGTTATGTTTTCTAGTAAACTGTTTCATTTTATCTGATGCTTCATAAATGTATCTAAATCTAGCTCATCATGCACTACTAGCTACACCTAATCATACACACAGCTCTGAATTACTCCACTCCTATTTAAAGAAAAAGAACAAAAAGTAAGAATGGCAGATGTGTTCATAATTAATATCCTACTGGGTTAATCAGCAGATTCTCAGCAATGCTATGAGACTTTTGATGTATTCAGAAAATCACTGCCTTGATCTATAGACCTCTTTAAACAAACACGTACAACAGTTTTTGGAAAATGTGATCCTTGCAAATATGGTAGTCAATAATACTAAGTCACAGACTTATCTCTTTAGATAACCTAATTCCGTGCTTGATTTTGTATTCTTCAGTGAGGCATTTATCATTCGCATTTATAGCCAATACTATATGCAAGTGTCGCTGTTTACTAACATCACACCTAAAATTTCTTGTAGCTATTTCAAGCAGTTTGAAGTGTAGCTCTTCTAAAACTGACTAAATATAAACAAGATAGGTATCTCTCTTTTTTTTTCCAGAAATGGATATTTCAGAATTGTTGAGTTGTTGATTACTCCTGTGCTTATGAATGTAGGGACATAAGAAGCATGGTAATTCATTGAAGGAGAAGAAGGAGGAAGAGTGGATTGCATTACTGGAAACACTCAGTCTTTACACTGAGACAACCCTGAGCTGAAAGCTCAGTTTCTTACTGTGCAACTCCAGCAATTGCCTATGAGTTCTGGTCTTTGCTTAATAATTCATCTGCTAATGTGGAATAATAATGCTTCTGTCTTAGGGTTTGAAATGCTGAGATTAAGCAGAGCTTCGGACAATAAAGTGCAAAATTTAAAAGTCCTGTTTCATGGAGAATATGGCACTCTCATTGTAAAAGGGCTGTACTGTATAAAAAGAAAAGTTTTAGTTATATCGTGGGTTGTACTTCAGTTTTGAAGTTGATGTATTCAGTTGTGTGCCTGGCACAAGGGAATATGTATTAAATGTTGAATGAGAAAATTCTGGCTTAAACAGAAATCTTGGAATTCAACTATGAATTTAGTAAAAAGAAAAAAAAGAATGGGAAGAGGTTCATCACCTCTCTCTTGGCTATCTTTAGATTTAGGATTGATACAGTATTGCCTTTAAGTAGAAGGATAAACTACATGATCATTTTAGGTTTGTTATACCTTGCTAATCATGTTTTGAGTTCTTTCATTTTGTATTTGATTAGTTAAGACATCGCCTTCACTACAACCTAGTGTTTCCATTGAAAGTGATATAAAAGTCTTTCTGAATAATAGAATTTATGTCATCTCAGTCCCTGAGGGGACCAGGGGCATAAGAAAATGAAGGATTGGTCGCTTACATCCTACCATGTTTGGGGATGGGACACAGCACAGGATACCCCATGTGTCCGTTGCCTAGCAAGTATTTCTATGCCTAAGGGAAAGAGACATTAAATAGCAAATAAAGAACATTATGACAGGTTAAAAATGAGATTGAAAAAATAAAGCAAAACGGGTTATATTTTAGTACATTTAACTGCATTTTCCTCAGATTTTTTAAACAAAGAAGCTCCACATTTCCATTTTGCATGAGGCTTGCAAATTATGCAGCTGGTCCCTACACATGTGGCTAAATCTTCAGACACTTAGTATTTCTGCCTGACCTGCTTGTGCCTTCCTTTGAGCTTTCATGAGGTAGAACTGGTCCTGTTACTCTGCTTCTGTCTGTCTGTTTGACAAGTTTCTTTCTGTTTCCTACCTCAGGAACTTTATACTTGCCATTGTTTGCTTGCAGCATGCCCTTCCTCCTTCTCATCCTTCATTTCTGAGGGTATCACTTTGTAAGATAATCTCCTCTAACCTCTGTAGCTGAAGGAGCCCATAATAGTTATTTCTATAACTTCACTACTGTGTGCTTATTTTTTTATTGATCATTTTTGCTCAATGGGATGTAACATATCATGAGAAGACATCTTGTTTATATTACTCAAAATGATATACCTACACCAGTGAGTAGAAGAGGTCCCAGTGCATAGTAGCCACAATAATTCCTTACTCAATAAATACATGCTATTCGTTCATTCTAAAAATTTAGGCCGGGCGTGGTGGCTCACGCCTGTAGTCCTAGCACTCTGGGAGGCCGAGGTGGGTGGATCGCTCAAGGTCAGAAGTTCGAAACCAGCCTGAGCAAGAGTGAGACCCCGTCTCTATTAAAAATAGAAAGAAATTAATTGGTCAACTAAAAATATATAGAAAAAATTAGCCGAGCATGGTGGCACATGCCTGTAGTCCCAGCTACTCGGGCGGCTGAGGCAGGAGGATCGCTTGAGCCCAGGAGTTTGAGGTTGCTGTGAGCTAGGCTGATGCCACAGCACTCTAGCCCAGGCAACAGCACGAGACTGTCTCAAAAAAATAAAATAAAATAAAATAAAATAAAAATTTACAAAAGTTTTCTCTGGCAAAAACCCTAGGATCTAGAGGGGATATTACATATATTAATATATATGTTATATATATTATATATATTAATATGACTGTTCTAGAGGGCTTTAATCTAGTTGGGAAGATGGAAGTATATATATAATTAGAAATTGTACATAACTTTAATTATTAAAAATGAATGTAAATTACTTAAAAGTAATGTTACAAAATATAATATTTCTTGGGTAGCAATAAAATAGAGTGGTTTAGAAAAGTTTAGGGCACACAAGGCCAGAGGAAATCCAGTTTCTGTATAGTTGTGTTTACAAAGAGGAGGTTAGATACTCAGGGCGAGTAGCCTATGAGAGACTTAACTATAGGAACTTGGGTCAGGGGAGGCACAGGCCACAGATTTTAAGCTTAATGGCAGAGGAATGGTTAAGCCAGGAATAGTTTCCAGAAGTGTATTCTGGGAATCAAAAGAGAACAAGTAAATTGTTCCCCAAGAATGTAGATAGGGTTTCAGCCCATAGTTATGTGAAAAACAGCTTAGTTATTAAAGGTCACTACATGTCCCAAGGCCATGGATATGTGTACTGCATGTCAGTGCTGAAACTGTACCAAGCTTAGCCTTAAATTCACCTCCCAGACCTCCATCATCCTTCTCTTGATCCTATCATAAACTCCTTGCTTTGGAATTTATTCTTACCTTCTTTATAGTTGACTTATTCGGAATGTCTTTTTGGTTCTAAGCCTTCTTCCCATCAAAATAGCTCCATAAATTTCTCATAGATCCATAGCACTCATTGGTCTACAAGTCTTGAGGCCCTGAGTCCTGATGCTGGCAATAGTATCAGGTTTCCTTCTGCTCCAGGGGAGCAACATGGATACTGGAAGTTTGGCCAATATGTGAAGCAGTAGACACGCAGTGATCCTGAAATTACAAAGGCTGGATTTGACATGTATTTTTGGGTCCAGTTGGATACAGCAGATTAGTAGCAGATTTTAGAAGGAACATCCCTCAATCCAGAATTCTGAAGTCACAAAAACAATAAACTGGGTTATGGTCATTGATTCCAGGAAAAAGAAAAATGGCGTATACTCTGTTTTGGTTTTAGGCATTTTCTTAAATCAGCCTCCCTAAAAGTAGAGCTTCAATTAAGACAATGGCTGAAACTATAATCTATGGTTTGAACATTTGTCCCCTCCAAACTCATGTTGAAATTCAATTGCCATTGTAACAGTAGTAAAGGGTGGGACCTTTAAGAGATGATCAGGCCATGAGGGGTTTTCTTCATGGGTGATATTAATGCCATTGTATTAATAAAAGGGCAACTTTGGTCCTCTTTTTCCTTTCTGGATGCTCTTTTGCTCTTTTACCATGTGAGGACAGTGTTCTTCCCCTCCAGAGGATGCAACATTCAAGTTGTCATCTTGGAAGCAGAAACTGGGTTCTTACCAGACATGAAACCTTCTCATGTCATGACCTTGGACTTTCCAGCCTCCAGAACTGTGAGAAAATAACTTTCTGTTTTTTATAAATTACTCAGTTGTTGGCATTTTGGGATAGCAGCACAAAATGGACTGAAACAGTGTATGTGATCAGGAGAAATCCATACCTGAGAGAGGAAGGAGGATAGGGAAAAGGAAAAAGCTAAACAAAGACTTGGTTTCAGCTATTTGACCTCAGCTCGATCCCACAGGAAAGCACTGAGCATAAACGTCATCAGAGAGTCTGCCTTAAAGAAGTGGGGCTTTTGTACCCTGCATTAGTTACTCATTGGCTCAGGGGCACCCAATGTGGAGGGTATTTCTCTCAGTCACCTCTAGTGAGGTGATTAGAAGACCCTGTGGGATTGTCTGTCTGAAGAAATTGAAATATGAGCTGTCAGCAGCAGCATCCACAGCAGGTAAGAGGGATCCCTGAATATCTGGGAGGGATGCTAGTAGTGGCCGCAGTAGGGATCCAGATGGTAGAAGTAGGTACAGATGGACAGGTAAACGATTGCAGCCAGAGCACACAAAGTTTCACATCCTCTTGTAGCTGACCATTTCAGAACAGCTAGAGTACATAATATTATAGAAATAGAGCTGGACCATGCACATATTAAATGCTATAAAGAGAACAAGGAAAACAAGCTAATGGGCTTGGGCAGGTAGATACTGGAAACCTTTAAGACCCACAAACTTATCAGCTTTGTAGGCACTAATTGTGATGACTTAAGGAGAAAAAGGGTAGTGAGAAATAGAGGCAAGGGAGCAAGAAATCCAGGAGAATAGTGCCTAATTTTTCACTCATGTATTGAGCATAAATTTATAGAGTAGAGATAATTTGAAATTGCTGTGATCCCATGATATCACATGGCATATCACTACTGGCAGGAAATTTATGTTAGATTTTCCTCATATTGCAGACACTATTACTTTTATGTATATTGCTTTGCTGAAATTTCAAAATCTCTTTGAGTAGAACTGTGAGAAGATGCACACAGAAAGAAGTTCACTCCTGAGAAGAACAAAAGGAATTCATTTCAGAACACTTTGGCTCTAAGTGAGCGGTGTAAACATCTAATTTATTTATTTTTTTTAAATCACTGCTCATTGGATGAGGAACAAGATATTTCTTTGTAGCTCCTATTCAAATGGACTGTTCTTGTAATGATTGCATTAGAACTTTCTGAAAAAGAAAGTTCAATCATCAAGGAAGAATAGATTTAAAGGATAGACCGGCAGAACATAAATCTGTTGATCATTTGATAATAACTTTGACAAGTACTCGTAACATTAGACATGAAAGCAATAGATTTGAAAGATGCACTTTGGATGCAGACATTATGGGTTTGAATTGTAGCTTGGCTACCCTGTGTGTGTAACCTCGGGTAAGTTATTTAAACCCTGAGTTCATTTCCTTAAACTGTTCAATGATTCTTGAAAAAGAACAAGTTTTTATGATTATAAATAAAATGACATATACGAGGTCTGTCTGGAAAGTATCCAGCCATTGTTAACAAAATGAGAACAGTTTGTACAACATTGATGTAACCTGGCAGCCAAGGCGAGTGGACTGTAATGCGCATGCGTGAGCAATGATGACATCACTCTACTAGTCAGTGGGGCGCTAAATGCCATTGATTGAGCGTAGGTACTGTGTTGCCATCACGTTCAAAGTGACTGAGTGAGTAGAGCAACAAATCTGCATCAAATTTTGCGTTAAGCTTGAACATTCCTCCACAGAAACTATTCAGATGATCCAGAGGCTTTCGGGGATGATGCAATGAGTGCAGCGTGAATAAAAGTATGGCACAAACGCTTCAATGATGATTGAGAATCTGTTGAAAGTGATCCGTGTTCTGGAAGGTCTGCAACAAGCAAAACACCTGAGAATGTTGAACGTGTATAGATTTAGGTTAAGAGACACTGGGAGAACTGTGTGAGGTCCCAAGGTGCCTACTTTGCAGGGGACTGAGGCGTCATTGTCCTATGTACAATGTTTCTTGTACCTTGAATCAATACCTTCTTCAGTAAATGTCTCTATTTTTCATATCACATGGCTAGACCTCCTACATATTTATTACCTGACACAGTTAGATGCTCAGAAACTGTTAGTACTCTTTCTCCCAGTCCTCAAAGCCTGAGGTTTTTTGTCTGTTTGTATGTGCCATGTTTGCTCTAACTTGATCATCCCAACTCTGTTGGTGGCAGAAGATATACTACAGCAGAAAATATCCTTCCCCTTGTAATTGGTGGCTTTCAAGTGGAAAGCACCCCAGGGTGGTGTGCTAGTGAGTGAGCAAAGGAGAGAGCAAGTGGATCCAGGGTACCCAAAGGTTAAGGACAGAATAAAAAGCACTATGATCCCCAGTGAAAGAGCTCACAGAATAGTTGCTGATTTATACATAATGCATCCTTTAAACGTAATATTAGAGTAAAAAAAACGTAGACTTACATGTTATACAGTTTTCTTTTTCTCTTGAGAGCTAAAATATATGATATAATCTCTAATTATACCTTGTCATTTACACACAATCTTCAACAAATTTATTTCCAGCATTTTATACAGGGTCTTTAATCTTATTTTTTCCTCTTCATAATTGAGCCACAGTTGACTGGGTTTAAATCTAATAAGAGCCTGATTGGGGTTAAAGACGTGCCCTGATGGGAATGCCTAATGATTTCATCTTTGTTTCAACTGTATTAAGCTTATGAGACCTATGATTTTTATCACTATTATCAGCATTTTCAATGTTCATTTTCCACTCATTTTGGCAAAATAATAAGGGCAAAGAGCAAAAAATATTCAAATAATTATATAAAGCCTGCTCTTACAGACAAAGATGGCATGACTGCCCAAACAGAACTCTTGGCTGTCAGGCGGTGCCACCACACATTAGTGCAAAATGTTCGTTGATCTGCTGATGTATGAAAGTCTGGATTTGGCATACAAAAGGCACTTTGGAGTGTCGATGTATAATGCATGAAAGTGTTGGCTGTTCAGAAGCTGAAAATATGAAAGTCAGGGACAGCCTGTATGTATATGAACAAAGAAAAGGAGACAGATATAGTAAACCCTGGCTGACTTTGTTGTAGGTGTTAAGCAAGACGTCTGAGTGGAGGTAGTTTTGAGTGCAGTCCTCGAGGTGACTTGGACGAGGGATTGACCTGTAACCTAAATGTGCACCCATCTTGGAACTGTCAAAGAACATGGTGTGTTCAGGAAGGGTGAACGCAGAACATAGAGTATGGGAAGACACTTAAGGAAGCCAGTTTGAGAACAGAGTTTGAAGAGCCCCGCATGATATGTCAAGGAGTTTGTAATTTATTTTGTAGGTCAGCAGGACTTTTTGTGTTTTCAAAAATGAATTGATTGGCATCATTTGAAAAGTCAGATGGCTTTAATAAACAATACAGATTTCACGCTTTTCTTAAGAAAAAGCAACACTGAGTCTCCATTCCTATGAGGCAATACTTGACCAGAACAAGGCTGCTTTCTTCTTTCTACAGTGCTTCTGCTCCCATATTTTTAATTCCCCTTGGCAGGCGCCACTCATCACATGATCAGCCTGGCCTTGGTAGGCATTTAAATTGCTGGGCTCTGAGTGTGATGGAGAATCACCAGAGACTTGCAAGAAAAGAGTAACCAGAGAAATTCATTTAAAACCTTTTTCATTCATTAGGTACTTTGTTAGCCTCTATACATTAGAAATAGAGGTCTGGCAGCCTCATGGAAGGTGGTTTGGGGATGGGTCTGCCAATGAGAGGGAAAGAAAATGGGAGGTTATTTAGAAGTTCCAAGTGAGAGGTGGAGAAGTTCTGACAATCTTCTGTATTTTTGTATATCCCACAGCAGTAGATATATTGCCTTCAAAATAATAGATACTCAATAAATGCTTGTAGAGTTAACATATATGCTAATAAACATTGAATTATTTTGTGGCCTTTTTCATGTAGTCTTTGGGCCCTAGTTCATCATTTACTGAGCACAAGTAAGTGAGAAGAATTCGGAGACAGCCCCAAGTAGAGACTGACACCAGAGAGTTTGTTTAAGTGCTTTTCCATATTTGATTTGGTACAGATTGATGCATTATTAAGTCTTCTCCAGTTTCTAATTCTATGCTGATTTCACACAACATTACCTTCAAAATCAATTGTATTAAATATATGAACATTAATAAAATCATTCACATTATATTAATGCTTTTTAAATATAATATTGAGTAGAGTCTAAGAAATATTTATAAAATATAAGTAATGTATGAATAATCATAATTCAAGGAATCCTTATGTATGCATCACACAATTACAGAATGGAACATTATCATTTCTTTGAACCTGTGCTCCCTTTTTCTGAATCCATTCTATTTCCATATAACACAGAAAAAAATCACCACTTCAAAATTGTTTATCATTTCCTTGCTTTTCTTTATGTTTTTTAACCACATGTTTCTAATACTAAATCATATTTTGTTTGATTTTGCATGTTGCCTTTAAGTCTCCATAAGTAGAATAGTACTATGAATATTCAGTGACTTACTTTTTTCTCTCTGCATTAGGTTTCAGAGGTTTAGACATATTGATGCAGGTAAATGCAATTAATTGACTTTCCATTGCTCTCCAGCTTTCCATTGTATAATCAAACCTTGATTTATTTATCTATTATATTCTTAAGGGATACTTGCTATTATAAACAGTGCTATTATGAATGTTCTTAATTATATCTCCTGGTGTGTATACACATTTCTTTAGGATTTAACCTAGAAATGGAATTTGTGAGTCATAGAAATGTATGTATTCAAATATACTAGCTAATTTCAAAATGTTAGTCAGAGTAGTTTACCAACTTACACAACTACCAGCATTATATACATGTATCAATATTCTGCTTTAATCACATGTGTGCCAACAATTGGTGTTGTCAGACTTTTAAAATTTTTGCCAATTTAGTGTGTGTGTAATGCTACCTTATTGTAGTTTTAATTTACATTTCCCTGAAAACTAATGCAATTAACCATTTTTTCATTTGTTTATCTATTTGAATTTCTTCTTTGGCGAAGCATCTATTCAATTATTTTGCCCATTTTCTGTTCTGTGTTTTCTTATTTATTAATAGGAGTTATTTGTAAATTATGGATCCTAGTCCTTTTTTATATATGTTGAAAACATCGTCTCTTCTCTGGATGGTGTCCATTGTTTAAAAAAACTGCTTAATTTGAATGTAGTCTAATTTTCAATCTTACCTTGTATGGGTTGCACTTTTTGTATTGGGTCACAAAAGTTCTCCTATGACTGAGTTTATAAAAATATTCTCTTATCTTATGAAAGTTTTATAGTTTTGCTTTTCATAGTTAGGTCCCTAATATTATTGGACTGATATTTTATGAAAGGTGTGAAATGAAAATCCAGATTTTTTCATATGGATAACCAATTACCCCAGCACTGTTTGTTGTAATTCTTTTTACCACTAATCTGAACTGTGTGACCTTTGTCATAAACCAAGTTTTCTTGTATGTGTGAGCTTTTTCTAGACAATTTTGTTTGGACTATTTTTCTTTCTCTGTGGCAATACCACACTGTCTTAATTTCAATAATTTAAAAATAATGCTTGAAATCTGGTAAGAGTTGCTCTCCAATTTATTATTCAAGAGACTCTTAGCAATTCTCAGACCTTTAGTCTTTAATTTTTAATCAGCTTGTCAAGTTCTACTTAAAGAAAATCTATTTAAAAATTATTTTAAATTTTGTTGATACACTTGAGGAGATCTGACATCTTTATGATACAGAATCCTCCAATCTATGAATATCTCTTCATTTATTTAAGTTTTCTTTAATTTTAAATGTTTTATAATTTTTTGCAAATTTTTGTTAAATTTATTCCTGACTTCATGTATTTTTATAAAACATTAAATTACACTTAAAAAATTTTGTACATTCTAAATTTGTGGCTGGTATATAAAAGCTTAATTGATTTATGTATGCTATGTTGTATCTCACAAGCTTGCTAGATTTATCTACTAATCAATTCTATAATAATAATATATCTATCACTTTTCCTAGGATTAATATACAGGCAATAGTATGTTGATGATTAATGAAAGTTTTACTTTCTAATTTCCAATGCATATACTCTGATTTGTCTTGTCTTACTGTGCTGGCCATGACAACTCCTATATTCATGAATACAAGTGATGATATCAAGTACCACAGTCTTGATCTTGATGCTCTAGGGCAAGTTTTTGATATTTCACTATTTAAGATGATGTTTGCTATAGGTTTTGTCTAGTTACCTTTATCCAATCAAGAAAGTTTCTATTTCTTACATGCTAAGAAATTCTGCCATGTTTTCTTTGTCTAGAAAAGTCTTTGTGTCATCTTGCTCTCAAGAGATATTTTTATGGGTAGAATTCATTGTTCACAGTTACTTTTCTTAACACATTGAATATATAATTCCATTGAATTCTGGCTTTGACTGAGTCAACTATCACCCTATCCTTCACTCATTGGAAA
This sequence comes from Lepilemur ruficaudatus, assembly GCA_963574885.1. Taxonomy (NCBI): domain Eukaryota; kingdom Metazoa; phylum Chordata; class Mammalia; order Primates; family Lepilemuridae; genus Lepilemur; species Lepilemur ruficaudatus. The sequence goes on from CAUYRT010023979.1 coordinate 12,248, forward strand.
ATAACTTGACTTTTTAATTCTTATAAGATTTCTTTCTTTGTCATTGGTGTTCTTTAGTTTCACTGTAGTGAGACTAAGTGAGAATTTCTTCTCATTTATCTAACTTGGGAATTTTGAGGCTATTTGAATATGTGGATTGATGTCTTTCATTTGTATGAGATAATGCCTAGAAATGATCTGAAAAGATCATTAATATTGCTCTACCTTAGTTTTCTTCTTCTTCTTCTATATGTGTTTCTATAAACTCAAATCTTAGATTGACTTTTTAGAGCATGTAAGTTATGTGAATTAGGCTGTGACCCCATGTGAAAGCTGGCTTTTCTTTATATTTAATAAATTTTTTTAACTTGGCCTTTACTATGAATACTGGACCTTTGGGAGGTCATATATATTTAGGGATTTTCTCTTAGACTCCTCATCAGTTTATTAATTCCATTATCATGTATCCCTGATCTATTATTAAATGTATCCATTGAATTTTAAATTTTAATTATATTTTTTATTTCCATAAGCTCTCCTTGGTTCTTTTTCAAATCTACTTTGTCATTTCCTTTAATAATATATTAATTTTTCAACTCATATTTTAATACCTCTTTTATTTCTTAAATACATTAGATGTATTTATTTAGTATTTTATTTTGATAAATCAATTTCTGCTATTTTGTGCTTGCTTTCCCATTTGGTGTCTCTTTTCTGAGGAGAGGGAGTGGGGTTATGCAGTTTGAACTCTGACCTTATATTTTTTAGAATATTATCTGTGGAAAATATTTCAGCCCAAGATGAAGGTAACTGCTCACGAAAGAATTTCCATTTTCTTCTGTGTGACATCTGTGCATATTACCTACTTTGGAACCAGTGTAAATTTAATTTTTGGCTTGACATTTTCAGAGTACCTACTCATGTGAATTTAGGCTAAAAATTTATGTGAAAACTAGCTTTTGGTTATGAAATTTCAGATTAATACCTTTAATTCAACTTTTATTATGAAAGTTAGACCTCTGGCATCACAGTTTTTTAAGAATTTTCTCTTAAACTCCTTACCCTGGGCAGACTTTGGTCTTTGCGTCTTGTCCCTTGAGTTCTAGAAGACCACACAAAAGAAAGAGAGCTTAAATTCCTGGGGATGAGATCTAGCTTCAATAATCCTCTTAACACTCTATTTCTTACCTTCACTTAGATTTTCGTCTTAATATTCTTTATTTTCATAAGAAAATGTCAAATGTCAAGCTTATTTGACATTTTCAGAAGTTTTTCAGTGGGAAGATAGATGGGCCATATTGCCAGAAATGGGATTTGCTTTTTGACTGGCAAATATTGTTGTAAAATATAAATGTAAAGAAAAGTTACCATCAGTTTTTAGTATTTTTTTATTTTTATAATGGGGATATTCTCAGCACAGGCAAGCTAGAGAGGGTAGTGATCACTGTGCAGAGTTGTATGGGACAGAGACCATTGAGAGCTATTCCTGTGGAAAAGGTAATCTCAGTGAGGGCCCAAGGGATTTTATTATGCAATGCCTAAAATAGCAGGCACAAAGTCAGCATGTGTATCCCAGACAGGGTTGCTGGGTAAAATCAGGACATTCAGTTAAATTTGAATTTCAGATGAACAATACGTTTTTTAAAACATATGTTCCAATATTCTCTTTCATCCAGTCATCTCTTATGCCAAATATCTAAGGTGGTATTGGATATGGTGAGGTATATGATTCATAAGAACTCTATTGTGACTAACTGAAAACTACAGAGAATAGTCTACAAAAACTGAAGATGCTGATTCAGTAGGTCTGGGGTGAAGCATGAGATTCTGCATTTCTAACATGTGTGGGTTCTGCTCCATCAACATGGAAACTGCCCTGAAAATCCAGGAAATGGCAAGCAATAATCTCCCCTCAGAAGACAAGGACTTCCTGCTGCTCCCTCCTGGAAACTTCCAGGCAGAATTGATTTTCTCACCTTCTGAACTTTATTGTTAAGCATGTATATAATATCACTGATAAAATGGGGTTATGTGTTTGGTAGGCCCAATTCTTGTAGCAGATTCTCAAAATACCATCTCACCATTTAAAATGCTGAGATATTAGAACCCATTACTGTTGCCTTGACTACTTTATATAGATATAAGTAGTTCAGGATACTTCACAGATAACCAAATAAATACCAGTTTGCCATGTATGATATTTCCTGAGCAAGTCAATAGGAACCCAAAGGGGAAGATTTAATTTGGATGAATAAATTTCCATAGAATTACAGCTTCTTTACATTTCAGGCAGAATTTGAACTAGTGTTAGGAAACCCTGTAGCCTCTATTGTACCAATGACCTTGAGGGGAGTTTTATACCTGTTGAATTTTGAAGTGAATTTTCATGTAACTTTAAATGAGGAAATCTTAGAATAACAGAGATAGAATAACAGAGAAATACTAGAATAATTTCCATATATGTTTATCTCCTTTTCTCTCCTAACCTCTGACCAGTTTCAGGCTACATTTATAAAAATGGATGGGAATGACTAGAATAAGTGGAGCAACTCTCTGGGGTTAGGTTTTTCAATGCTTTGGTAGAGGCTAGAAATGTTCTCTTTATCCTTTGGAAAATCTGTTTTCAGTTTTTCTATAAGATGAGTGCATCATTCAAATTCATGAAGAGTTAAGAATGTGCAGAATGAACATGACTAATGAATACGAGCTCTCTATCACCTTATCATCCTGGCTTTTTTGGTCTATGTGTGAATTTTTTTGAACTTTAAAATTTGCTTCTATTTTCATGGTAGTTCAATATTGATCATTGTTTGCCATTATTCCTAAATTTTGTTCAATTTATTTCTCTTATAATTGCCATGAAAATAAATACAGATCATGATATATTTAGAAAGCAAGAATTTTTAAAAAATTACTTTTTCCCAATTCATCAAATGTCATTTCTTTTTCATGTGAATGGTTATATCTCATTAATGGCTTCTGTGGTGTAACTCTGTAATTAATATTTGTATATTAGCTGCAATATCTGTTCCTATGGAAAAAAAGAATTGTATAGTATAAAATTGAATGTTTTAAAGCATTCAAGTAAACCAAAAATATTTCCTCAAAAATGTGTTGAAAGGATCTAACAATCCAGCATGTGATTTTAATTAATGTCCAAGTAACTAAAAATGTATTTAGTTCATAAAGAAAACATATTGACATCTAATTATGGATCATAGAATTTGGTGCAGCAAAACTGTAGTGCATCTGTTCAGTGAAAACATAATCATGGAGAATACGAAATGGCACAATATATAATGAAAATTTGAAATAATGCACAAATAAGACCATTAAAAAATCACAGTGCCAAACCAAATGGAGTTGGGATTTAGCAAGAGAGGATTGGTAGTTCTAAATTTACTGATAATAGACATTGTCAAATTCATACAAAACTTACTGTGCTAATGTTAATGGTAATGTAAAAGAATATTCCCTTTTTCAATGGAATTCAAATTTTTAAAGTAGACGTGGGAAATTGGCATCATTAGCCCACTTTCAGATTTTCAGCTTGATATGTATGTATAGATTGAATTAAGGGTTACCTTTTGATAAATCATTTTTTTAAAATTAATGATGACAAAGACTAACAAATATGAGGAATGTTGACTTTGTCTTTATATATCACTGGCTGAACCTCTTTTTCTCTGTACCTATTGATTTGCTTGGGCCCTTACTCCCTCTCACCTGGGATTTCAATAGTTTCCTCAATAGCCTGCTAACTGGTTCACTTGGTTCATAGTGGATCCCAGACTTTCTGGTCTCTTTCCCTTTCAACCTGTTCTATAATTTACAGTAGTGGTTCTCAGACTCAAGCTTGGATGGGAATCACATGGAGGGCTTGTTAATACACAGAATGTTGGAGTCAAGAGGTTTTAATTCAGTTGGTCTGGAAAGAGGCCTGAGAAATTGGACTTCTAATGAGTTCCCAGGTGATGCTGATGCTGCAGGTCCAGAGAGCACATTTTGAGAACCACTGCTTGGGAGCCTTTAAATCACCTTAAAGCCAGTCTTGCCCTAATACTCTCATTTTCACAACCATTTATTAGCTTCCTGTTATCTGTAGGATCAAGCTAAACGTAGCAAATATTTGGGAATTGTTATCTTGTCCTCCACATTCCCAAATCTGTCTTTTTTGTTCATCTCCTAGTTGTCTCTCCCTGGGCACTTGGCACATAGAATAACTAACTCACTATTTTCTATACTTGCCCAAATAGTTTCCTACCTTCGTCCGTTTGTTATGTTATTTTGATCCACCTAGAAAGCCTTCTTCTTCATCTCTATATTTCAGTTATTCACGTTTCAGTGCAAATGTTACTTTCCCCATGAAGCATCCCTGATTCTCTCTCATTCACATAGGTCAAAAGTAATGTCTCACCTCTCTGAACTCTTTCTGCATTTTATTTATCTTACAGTAATTTCTGATTTCTCTACCTTTTACTATTTGTACTTGAATACATATCTAAATTATCAGTATTCTGGAATCCTTTTAGAAAGAAATGTAACATTAGAACAAAACAAAACGTCCAGAGCTCTAAAACCAAAATGAGTAAACCCTTGATTTCAGAACCCTTGGAAACCTGGAACCATTCTTGGGAGCACTGGTTTGGATTGGGAGTAGAGAGCATGGGAAAATTAGTGGATGAGAAGAAAAATTTTGGATCATGGACACTTCAGGGGATTGGAGCTTTGTTGGATACTCAAAAAAAAAAAAAGGTTGAAGAAGGGAAGAACTGTGTATGGAGAAGTTTGGAAAAGAGAAAAATAAACTGTCAGTTCTCCTCTCTCTTGCTTTGTGCCCTCTACTGGAACTGTCACAGGCCACTTAAAATCCCACAGTCAGGCAACTCTGTGTCATACAGTTGATGACTTCTAATACATGTAAATCGAACAAAACAGTATAACATCCTCAGGTTGATTTTTTTGGTCTCCATTTTGCTGCAGCCTGTAGTAAGAAGCCTGCACACGTCACACGTGTCATTTTGCAGTGTTCACCCTGGATTTCTAATTGCTTAAGATGTTTTGAATATCATTTACTGTATCAGGTTGATAACATGCCAAAGAATAAAGGCATAAAGCCCCCTTTCCTGACTTTAGGAAAAAATGTCTTCTTAACCACCCTTTCTGCATACAAATCTGAATTAATTCTAAAGAGTTCCATATTGAGAGAGTTTAAAACTATTTTCCTCCTAAAACTTATTTCATTGTGTAACAACTCTCTTTTCTGTGCAGACATCCTTCTTCAGATCTAATCTAAACCCTCTGTACTGCATTTTATTATTTTCCTTTTGTTCTGGCTTCAGCAGTCAGAAGAACAGATGGCCATCTTCTGTCAGTACTTTAAGACTGTTTTTAAGAAACATTATGCCTCCATCAGGTCTCACTTGTTATGGCAAAAGTCCTACTCAGGACGGAAGCTGGGACAATCTTTCAAGTCAACAGGTAAGTCTTACCCTCACTCTCAGTCACCTAATATCTTTAATTTTTCTACTTTTTTCATCTATGGCAAATAAGCTTGTAATGTATGACTGTTAACCTTATTCACATTGAGGTGTAAATGACTGCTACACAGTAAAATGTAAGCCCCAGTGGGGGAGGTAGAGGGGAGCCTTAATTTTAACAAAGAATATTTTTTCTTATATCTAGGTTTCAATTATAGGTTACAATATCTAATTTATAGTTATACTAGCCATAATTATAATCTAACTTATAGTTACTATATTTATAAATTAGACAAAGGAAGGTGAGGAAATTAGTCAACATCACTAAAATCATTCTGTGTAGGCAACTGGATAAAATGCCCCATATGCCTGGCATGTCACCCCTCAGTTGTCATTCCTTTAACAAATAATCATTGAACATCTAGCATCTGGGGCCTTGGGAATCCAGCAGTGAACTAGACAACATCTTATAGAACTTATATGCTTTTAGGGGTAGAAACACAATAACAAAGCAACAAGAATAAGAAAATGCAAGGTGTGAAAAATGTTTATACAAAGAATTAGAATTGGTGTGTGGGGGGTTGATAAGAGAGTGACAGCTTGCCTACTTTAGATTTGGGAGTCAGGAAAGACTTTTTCTGGAGAAGCTGACATCTGAATTGAGATCTGAAAAATAAGACAAAGTCAGCCCCAGGCAATGAGAGAGAGTAGTGCTCCAGGGAGAGGTAAGGACAAGTGCAAGGGCCCTACAGATGGGGATAATGTGCTAGTGGTTGGCTCTCACTAGAAAAGGAGTCTAGACAATGAGGTTGGAGAGATAGGGAGGGACCAGGTCATGTGGGGCTTTGATATGCCGGTAGAAACTTTACATGTTTCTCTAAGTAGAGTGGGAAGCCCTGGGAGCTGTATCCAATTTACGTTTTTAAAATATCATCATGTCTACTGTATGTTACAGAAGGATTGGAAGTAGGAAGACCAGTTAAGATGCTGAGGATTCCAGGTCAGAGAAAGCAGTGATTCAGGATAAAATGGCAGTGGCTGAAACACAGAGAAGGATTTCGTTAAGAGAGAAGTTGTCAGGACTTGTTGATGGTTTGAATGTGAAGTTTGGGTGAAAAAAGACAGAAAACAGTAATGCCCAGACTTACAGCTTGACTAACTCATGGTGTTGCTTTCTTTGTTATTAGGGAGAAACTTAAGGATAAACAGGTCTAGAGACAAAACCAAGATTTTGTGGTGTAATGTGCTATAGAAGTCAGGGGTGCAGACTTTCAGGTTAAACATACCTAAATCTACATGCTGGTTTAGGTACATTTCAACTCTATGATCTTGAGAATAAGTAAAGATCAATGTAAGCACAGGATTGTGAAAATGAAAAAAAAATAAACAATCATAAATGGCACTTGGCATAGTGCCTGGCACCTCAGTGTTACTATCTAAATTAAAGATTAGAATTTGAAAATTATTTTTTCCATTTTCCAAATTTTAATGTTCTTGGTTTATATTTTATGCTACTGCCCCCAAATATTTTCTAATCAATCTTTAATTAAAAATGTTGCATTTCGGCCGGGCGCGGTGGCTCACGCCTGTAATCCTAGCACTCTGGGAGGCCGAGGCAGGCGGATTGCTCAAGGTCAGGAGTTCGAAACCAGCCTGAGCAAGAGCGAGACCTCGTGTCTACTATAAAATAGAAAGAAATTAATTGGACAACTAAAAATATATAGAAAAAATTAGCCGGGCATGGTGGCGCATGCCTGTAGTCCCAGCTACTCGGGAGGCTGAGTCAGAAGGATTGCTTGAGTCCAGGAGTTTGAGGTTGCTGTGAGCGAGGATGATGCCACAGCACACACTCTAGCCCAGGCAACAGAGTGAGACTCTGTCTCAAAAAAACAAACAAACAAAAAAAAGACAAATGGTTCTCAACACAGATTTATACCAATTGTTAACTTCTACCAATATGATCCTTTTTAAAAGACCCTTTAAAAATATCCCCACACCCTATACAGTTCGCACCTATATGAATGCTCCTAATGCTTTGCTTATAGCCACCCCTAAAAAATTTAATATTACCCTAATAGGACAGTCATATCACATTACTTATATACAATGCATTCTAACTAATTGCATTAATTCAGATATGCCAAAAAATTATA
>CAUYRT010023980.1:0-13174 GCA_963574885.1 Lepilemur ruficaudatus
AAATTAATTGGACAACTAAAAATATATAGAAAAAATTAGCTGGGCATGGTGGCACATGCCTGTAGTCCCAGCTACTTGGGAGGCTGAGGCAGAAGGACTGCTTGAGCCCATGAGTTTGAGGTTGCTGTGAGCTAGGCTGACACCACGGCACTCTAGCCGGGGCAAGAGAGTGAGACTCTGTCTCAAAAAAAAAAAAAAAAAAGACAGACACACAATAGGAAGGAAATGGGAGAAAAGCATGAGCAGGCATTATAAGAATGTTAATACTGCTTCATTTGACCAGCTTAAAAAAAATTTAAAAAGAAAAGAATGGTTAATAAACACATGAAAACATATGCTCAACCTTACTTATAATCAGGGAAATTCAAATTAAGATCAAAATACCATTTTATATTTACTAAATTGGAGGGAAAATTTAAGTCTGATAATATCAAATCAAGAACAATGATACTCCTGTTACAAAACAGCTAAGTGTATATTTTGTACAATCAAGTTAGGAAACAATCTAGCACTATCTAGGGTAAACTTGAAAATAAGCACAACCCCTGTTTCAAAAATTCGATTTTTAGGTATTTATCCTGGCCTTACTAATCAAAGTGCAGTTGGCTAACCAATAGCATTTATATCACCTGGAGCTTGTTGGAAATGCACAGTCCAAGGTCCCAGATGTTCTGAATTAGAATCTGCATTTTAACAAGATCCCCAGTTGCTATCAATGCTATTAAATTGAGAAGTACTGCCCCAAAGAAACTCTTGAACCTGCTCCTCTTGAGCAGGAGAAATGATCTAGAATGTTCATAGCAGCGCTGGCGGTAACAGCGAAGAACTGGAAACAATACAAATATCCACTGAACAGAGTATGGATAAATAAATTGTGGTATTGTCATAAAAACTAGGTGCAGAAAGATATATACAATTTGATATCATTTTCATAAGACTCGAAAACAGACAAAAGTAAACAATATATTATTAGGGATCCATATATGTATATGCAGTTAATTCTAAAAGAAACAAAGGAATGATAAACACAATTCAGGGTAAGGATTATTGGAGCAAAGAGGAAGGAGAGGAGCAGACAGTGACCTTCACCAGCCTAGAAAGGTTCTATTTCTTAAGTTGGGTGGTGGGTTCAAGAGTTTTTGTTATATTATAATGTAACTTATCTATATGGCTTTTCATTTTGTTTTTGTTTGTGGGTTTTTTGTTTGTTTGTTTTGAGACAGTCTCACTCTGTTGCCTGGGCTACTGTTCAGTGGTGTCATGTCACTGCCACCTCAAACTCCTGGGATCATGCAATCCTCCTGCCATAGCCTCCTACTAGCTGGGACTACAGGCATGGACCAGTAGGCACCACGCTGGGCTGGGGGGTAATTTTTTTTTTTTTTTTTTTTTGTAGAGCCCAGTCTGGTCTTGCTGTGTTGCTTAGACTGATCTATTCCTGGGCTCAAGCTGTCCTGCCTCCACCTCCCCAAATGCTGGGATTACAGGGATGACACACCAGGCCAAGCCTTGGGTAATATAAAATAATTTGTGAAATATATGAGATTTTGTTTCACAACCACTAATCTTCAATGTTGAGGATTTAAAATATTGTCCTTGTTCCAGTTTTTTTTTTCCTCTGTAATTCCTTAGACATCTGTACAGATTTTCATTCCCATGTAAGAGGCAAGAACAGACAAATGTCATCCTGGACATTTCCAGAAATTGGTTTCCCAGTTGCTCTGAGGAAGACTGCCTATTAAAAGAAAGCTCTGATCTTTTCTTTACCAGTTCTACTCGACCTAAATTTGACATTTCAAGAGACAAGTAAAAAACAAAACAAAACAAAACCACAAAAAAAAAGAGAGAAAGAGACAAGTAAATCAAGGTTATACGTCTGTGACATGTATTGCATATGCTACTCAGCTGAGTCTCACAACATCCTGTAAGAAGGAAAGATAATGGTGATGACATGATTATTTTAGACATCAGGTAACCTTGTTCATCTTTAATGAAAAAAAAAATCGAGAAGCCAATTTTGGTAATAAATAACACCCAAAGGGAATAAGAAATGCCAGTCATTTGAAAGTAGGCCTGTATGAATTTTTGAAACAACTAATGGCACCGAGCCTTGCTACAAAGCATAGACATGTGCCATTTTCTGTAATCAAGGCGGTTTACTGCCTAAGATGAAGAAGAGCGAAAGATTCCTCCTACTCATCCCTCAGGTGTTACCTCAATATAACTTTCTCCAGGTCCTTCCTTTGTTCCCTCAACACTCTACTTCCTCCATCACCTAGACGAAAAGATTACCATAGGCTCGCGTGTATTTAAACAACAGAAACTCGCCGGGCTTCGTTGGCTGATGTTAGGGTTGGGCGTATTGTCGTCCCCCTCCCCCTCCCCAGGCTCTTTTCCCTCCCCCCGGGCGCCCGGCTGAGGGTGGGAGGCTCGTCCCTCCGCTCCCCATTGGCCGCTCGGGAGGCGGCGCCTTTCCCGTCTCCTGATAAGTCGCCGGCGGAGGCGTCTCCTGCGTCTGCGGCGCAGTGGTCTTTCCGGGGTAAGATGGCTGCAGCTCGTGCGCTGAGGACCTGGAGCCGCACTGCTGGGCAGCTGGTAAGCGAGTTTGGGCAGGTCGGAGGCCAGGAAGGAGTGATTTTCCCGGAGTCATCCCGGAGTAGTGTGTTGCTTTCTCCTCCGAGTGCCAGGCGTCATGGAGAAGTGGAGGGATGCATGCAAATTGAAGGGCAGAGAAGGTGGCGAGCCTACCTGTCTGGAGTGGAAACCCACTCCTTCCCCTTACCTGGGCGCGCTCGTGCAGCGACTCAGTCGCCCTCCTCCTGCTTCTGCACCTGTGAAGCCCAGCTAGCCTCTCGCCTGCAAGTCTTTTCATCGAGCACCTTCTAGGTGCCGGGCATTGTGACAGGCGCACCAGATACAGAGGTATATTCAGTCGGCAATTATTGAGCACCCACGGTGTGGCAGACACTGGTAATAAATAGGACCCCTACCCACAGGGAATTTACAGTCTAGAAGAAGAGACCGTTCAGCCAAAGAATATCGCCGTGAGTTCTTGCCTCTTTGGAACTGAGATGCTTTTTAGTCTTTTGGCCTGTATTTCTCTCCTTTTGCACCACGTATTCCACCCCTTTTATCACCAGAGCTATGTATGACTCACCACCGTCTTCCCGGCACTTCCGCCTCTTTCTCACAGTCTTTTCAGCACCAAGCACTGACACGTCCTGGTAATGATACTGTTTCATCTTGTTTCCTTAGAGTTTTTCTTCCTATACCCCTCTACCCCACTCCTCCTTTCCCTACATGTTCCTGCCTTGGTGGACCTCTGAGCTTACAAAACCTTTCAAGAGCCTGCTATGTACCAAGTACTATGTTAGGCACTGAGGATGCAAATGTGAAAAAGACAAGCACCGTCCCTTCCCTCTCAGAGATTACAACTTTGTGGTGGAGGACAGGGGAGAGGGAGACGGAGCTAGATAACTAAACAATTACAAGCCAGCATGAGAAGTGCTATGATAGGACAAGTGTCTAGAGCTACAGGAATACCTAGGAATGGACACCTATGGTGGGCTTGCAGGGTCAGAGAGGAGTTACCAGAGGATACTGTATAACCTGATATTTGTGAAGGATAAGTAGGAGGTAGCCAAGAGAAGAGGGCTCTTCTCAGCTGCACTTTACTAGGTATTGGCCTCTTCTTTTGAGAGCTCTCTCCATTCTTGCCTTTTGTGATACCAGCTTCCCAATATTTTTCTTCCTACACCTTTGGCCACTTCTTCCCGATATCCTTTTTTCCCTACTCCACTTTTAAATGTTGCTGTTTCTAAGGACTCTGACTTTGGCCCTCTGCACTTTTCCCACTTCCTGAGTTATCTCATCCACTTTATGGATTTAGTTACCAACTATGCTTGTAACTAAAGTTCCCTACCAGGTCTACTCCAGACCAATATATTCTACTGTCCTGGAAATCTCCAGTTGTATGTATATGAGGTGTTTTTCAGCTGCAAGTAATAAAAACCCAACCAATAAATAGGAAATTAAGTATTTATGCATACAGAACATTGGCAGCTGGCATCAGTTAAGTGACTCATCGTTATCAGTGTTGTTATTTTCCTAGCAGCTCATTTGACCTTTCCCTTCTGGTCACAAGAGGGCTGCTACAACTCCTTACTTCATGTTCAAGGCAGGAAGGAGGAGGTGTGGAATCAGCCAGACTAGCTACACCTGTGTTACATGGCCACTGCAGGTGTCTGCCATAATGCCTCAACGCACATTAGACTCTCTAGGGTCCAGAACTGAACCCTCGAACCTGTTTCTCTTGATTCTAGCCTGTAACTCTCTGTAGAAATTTGGTCACTATTTTTCCACCCTGCCCTCAACTGTATGTGTTCTAGTCCTTCCTAATTCGACTTTCTGCCTCTAATCTTGTGCCTTTCCAATCCATCCTACATAGTGTAGCCAGCGTAATAAGACACATTTGATAATGAGATTTTCTTGCTTAAAACTTCTCTCAGCAAAATGTCCAAAATTCAGATAACTATGAGGCAATTTATGTTCTGGACTGTCCCAATCTCTCAGGCTTCATTTCTTACTAAAACCCATCCATGCTAACCCCGAATCTGACACCTCCCACCCTTACTCCACGCTAAACCACACTAGAACTCTATTGAACAACTTGAGTTAAGTGAACACACATTGTGCTCTCTCTCTCAACTCCAGACCTTTGCACGTGTATTTCCTCTGCTTTAAAGATTCTTGCCTCACTCCCCTATGGCCTTATGGGCAGCACACTTCATCCCCTGGATTACTCCTACTCATACCTCAGGTCTTCCTTCTACATAACTTTTTCCAGGTAGGTTCCCTTTGGGTTCCCATGACACACTCTTTCTACTTCCCTCATTATAGCACTGTGTTATAATCACCTGTGTACTTGTCCTAATCTTTCCCTCCCTTTGGGTTCTCAACACATTCTATCTACTTCCCCCTTTAGGGCACTGTATTATAATAATCACCTGTTTACTTGTCCTTATCTTTCCTTTCACCTGATTCTACATTCCATAAGAAAGAATTGCATCTACTTTGTTCTTTGTATAATCCCAAGTGCCTGGCACATTGTAGGTACTCACATATATTTCTTGAATGACTCAATGAGAAACAGTCTGTTTTTTCATCTTTTATAAAAAGTTTCCCAAGAAGAGCTCTTACCACCTATAGTAAATTATTTAGATGAACTTATGTTGTGTTTTACACTTCCCTAGGACATCGTGCATTTGACTCTTGATTGACTTAACCATGTCATACTGCATTTTTCCATTGTGTCTGTCCTCCTGTAGTAAAGCATAAGCAGTTTGAATTTAGAACCTTTAATGTAGTCAAATTCTGCATCTTATTTAGCTTTGAATTTCTGAGTCCAGCACAATGTCTGACTTGAGCACTCAACAACTTCTTGTTGAATTTTTTTTCCTTATTCTAATCTGCTCAACCGTTTCATCTCCCTTTGTATTTTTGTGCTCTGGTTGTAGATATTGAATTATGTTTAAAAATCAAAGACTTATTTTAGTCAAATAATTGAGTTAATAGTTAGACCATATGTATAATTGTCCAAACTGGATATATTTGAGGCTGAAAGTGGTGTTGTTAATAGTTACCTTAAGTAACTAAGGGTAACTTGGGATCTGGGTGCGTTGACACAAATAGTCCCCATGGAATTGGATGTCTTTAAATATTGTTCACAGGTGAATTCAGAATTGCCTCAACTATAAAATATATAAAACTGGTAATTCTATAAGCATGCCTTTTAAAATTGGAAGTTTAAACCTTTATGCTAACTTCCTAGTCTGTTCCTAGAAAATTATTTTTGAATAATAGCTTGAAAAATTTTTTTTTCTCCTTTCTGTTTCTTCTTAATCCATCTATTCGGCAATTTCACAATGTTTTTAGCCTCTTCATGGCTATTCAGTCACTGTTAATCACATGACGCCTATTGCGCTTTGTTTGCTTTTTTTCTTTTTCTACTGTTAAATACCTCAGTCAGGAGCCTGATGTTTTCTATCTCATGTACTGTACAGTATTCTCCCCTTATCCACGGTCAAAGTCACCTGTGGTCAACCACAGTCTGAAAATAGGTGAATACAGTACAAGAAGATATTTTGAGAGACCACAAACACAAACACATACCTTTTATTACAGTATATTGTTATAATTGTGCTATTACTATTTTATTATTAGTCATTGTTAATCTAACTGTGCCCAATTTATAAATTAAACTTTATCATAGTACATACGTATAGGAAAAAGCATAGTATATATAGGGTTCAGTACTATCTGAGTTTTCAAGCATCTACTGGGAATCTTTGAACATATCACCTGCAAATAAGGGAGAATGGACTGTAATAGTTTCTTGACTTTTCTTTTCCAGACTTTGCTTGTAATCTATTCAATAAACTACTACTAGATTAATTTTCTAATCCTTTTTCTTCAATAACCCAGAATGTATGAATTCAGACTCCTTATCTTGACATTATAATCATCAACAATTTTGTCCTTGAGCTGTTTCCACTATTCTTTTTTATACATTTGATCAAGCCAAATCAGCCTGCTCACTCTCCCAGAAGACATGCCAAGCAAATTCCTGCTGCAGTTCCTTTATATATGCTATTTCCTCTGCCTTAAAAGTACACTTCTGCTCTTTTATTTTTTATGCTTACTATGCAAGGCTCAGCTTAATTTTTTTTTTTCTTTTTGAGACAGAGTCTCACTCTGTTGCCTGGGCTAGAGTGCCGTGGCGTCAGCCTAGCTCACAGCAACCTCCAACTCCTGGGCTCAAGCAATCCTCCTGCCTCAGCCTCCCAAGTAGCTGGGACGACAGGCATGCACCACCATGCCCAGCTAATTTTATTTATATATATATATATTTTTTTTAGTTGTCCAGCTAATTTCTTCCTATTTTTTTTTTTTACAATGAGCACTATTCAGTATTTTTTTTTAGTAGAGACAGGGTCTCGCTCTTGCTCAGGCTGGTCTTGAACTCCTGAGCTCAAACGATCCACCCGCCTCAGCCTCCCAGAATGCTAGGATTACAGGCGTGAGCTACCATGCCCGGCCTCCAGCTTAATTTTTTTGTAGAGATTGGGGGTCTCACTATTGCCCAGGCTGGTCTCTAACTCCGGGGCTCAAGCCATCCTCCCATGTTGACCTCCCAAAGTACTAGGATTACAGGAGTGAGCCACTGTGCACAGCCTAGGATGATCTTTTTAAAGAATAGCTAAGATGCATGATTTAAGATTATTCATATTTTAGGAAAGGGATCTTCAGTTTTTCTTTGCCTTCAGAAATCAGTAACAGGAAATTAAAGTGAAAAATCACTTAAGATTTAAATGTATTGTTCCTGTCAGTAAACCAAACTTTTATTTGCTATCAGAAAAAAAATAACAAAATTTTTGTTTATAGATATGTATTAAAACGTGACTACCGTATATAATAGGTGTATTAGAGCATAACTTTTATATTTTAAGAGCTAATCACACTAATGTACATGGTTTAATTGTTTTTTAAAAAAGTAAAGGTGATTATCTTCTACATATATTAAATTTCAAAGATGTATTCTCAGGTACTTTATGCATTTTTTCAGTGTCTTTATATGCTAACTATTACTTTAGAATATTGTAGTGGTTTTATTTCAGGAAGTCTAATGACTTAAGTATATCTACAAGCTAATGTATTTCTACAGAATACATTGTTAAAATTTCCTTCCTTTCAGAAGGAATTTTAGACAAGGATCATAATCCTATTAATAATTCTAAACCTAAGGGTATAATATTACTAAACAAAAGAATAACAAAATGTTTTCTGTGTGCTAGAGTTTGAGTTCCTTTGATTGCTTAGACAAAAATAATTAAGAAAATAACCATTTCTTTTTGGGAGGGGGTGGGAGTAAAAACAGAAGGAAAAAAGAAAGAGAAGAACCAGTCTTCATAAACTTGATTGTCACTGTAGCCAAGTACTCTGGCTTCCGCCTAGGTAATTTCTTTATTTGTCTTGTGATACTGATTATTCTACTTTTAGAATAAAATTGAAATTCAACTTATACTCAGAGAGAGAAGTTATGAAGACCATTTATAAATGCATTTGCTTTTTTCTCATCTGTAGATTTGTGTTCGATATTTTCAAACATTTAGTAATGTTCATGTTTTGAAGCCAACTTATGTATGTTTCTTCGGTTATCCTTCATTCAAGTATAGCCATCCACATCACTTGTTGAAAACAACTGCTGGTAAGTGTGATCTCAAAATGCATATATAAGATAATGTTTTGCATTTTATACAGTAATTTTTTTTTTCAGTAATTGATTGAAGACTTTTAAATATTTTTAGGGTGCGTTCTGCTTCTGGCCAGTCCATGGGCAGAACTGCCTGATTGAAGACTTTAAAGTAAAAAATAAAGTTGACCTTGTATCTCTAGCCTGACCCTCCCCACTCAGTCCCTTCACATCTGTGCATTTCCCATCTTCTTTTTTCTCATCCCTTCTTTCACATACTTTCCTTAATACTGTGTCTCCATAATGTTGGGGATGATTTGTGCTAGGTCATCTGTTCTTTAGACTATTCATCTGAGTGCATTGGTCAGCATTGATATAACTGCAGTCAAGGTAAATTACTGATTTAATAGAAGTATCTTTGTGTTCTTATACTCACTGTAGTATTGTTTGTTGGGTGATACACTTCATCTCTCATGTTAAGATGGCGTGATGAAACCAGCCTGATGTGTTCCTAATTAGAAAATTCCCTGGCTTTTACCATTTCCTTACTTTTCCCTCAAAAGTCTTAGTCTGTGCTGACAATGAAAAATAGGAGAATTCCAGGCAGTCCCCACCCTTGAGTTCAGTTAGTCTTCCATGCTTTCTATATGTCAACTTCCACAACAGCCTAAGATATGTAAACCTTGTCTTCACTGCTTTTTTAAAATTTTCTTTTCTTTAAAGTTGATCTTCTTTTGTTACTTCCCAGAGAAAAGAGAGGCCACTGAAGCAGAAACTCCTATTTCCTGCTCCAGTTTTTTTTTTTTGGAGACAGAGTCTCACTCCGTTGCCTCAGCTAGAGTGCCGTGGCATCAGGCTAGCTCACAGCAACCTCCAACTCCTGGGCTCAAGCGATCCTTCTGCCTCAGCCTCCCGAGTAGCTGGGACTACAGGCATGTGTCACCATGCCTGGCTAATTTTTCTATATATTTTTAGTTGACCAATTAATTTCTTTCTATTGTTAGTAGAGACGGGGTCTCACTCTTGCTTAGGCTGGTTTCCAGCTCCTGACCTTGAGCGATCCGCCTGCCTCGGCCTCCCAGAGTGCTAGGATTACACACGTGAGCCACCACGCCCAGCCTCCTGCTCCAGTTTTTAAACACTTATCGTGAGCTTTGGGTTCCTGGATCCACCAACTCCAGGCTACTTCGGCTCCTGGTCTACCAATTACTAGTGGTGTAACTTAGAGCAAGTTACTTAATTTCTCTCAGTTTCATCATCTGGAAAATGAGAATAATCTTAATATTTAACTCATTGTATTGTGAGAATTCATTCAGTCAACATAAATATTTACTGATTACCTGCTGTGTGCCAAGGCAGTGCTCTAAGTGCTTGGGATATATCAGAAAACAAAGATCCTTATACTTGGGTGGATTAAACAAATTAAAATATGTAGGCTGGGCGCAGTGGCTCATGCTTATAATTCTACCACTCTGGAAGGCCGAAGCAGGAGGATCACTTGAGCTCAGGACTAGCCGGAGTAAAAGCGAGACATCATCTTTACTAAAAATAGAGAAAATTTGTGGTGGCTCATGCCTGTGTTCCCACATATAATTCTATAATTCAAACTCCCTAAACTAAGTCTTCTACAAATCTCTCCTTCCTATATTCCTATAAACCTCTTCTTCCTATATTCCCTAACTCAGTTAAGCTAGAAACTCGAAGTCATCCTGACTTTTGTCTTATAACAAATTGATTACCAAAACCTATCAATTTTTCATCTTATGTTTCTTAACTCTGTCTTCTCCTTTTCAGCTTTGAAAAATTTGTAAACATATAAATCCCATACTTAATTTCTTGCCCACAGTAACCTCCTGCTTCCCTGCCTTGTTTTGCCTCTGCCATCCCTTCCCCAAACTCATCTACCTGCCAGAGAGATTTTTTTCCAAAATTACAGACCTAAAGTCACAGATCTGATATTGTAGACAGGACTACGTATCAGTTAATTATTGCTGAATAACAAACCACCCCCACAATTTAGTGGCTTAAAGCAACAATGATTGATTATGTCTTAGGTTATAATCAATCCTGGTTCATCTGCAGGTTTCACCTGGGCTCATGAACATGACTATTCAGCTATAGGGTCTTCTGGGCTAAAAGGACCAGGATGGTCTCATTCATAGGTGTGACAATTGGTGCTGGTTTTTGGCTGGACCTCTCATTTTTCCTCCACATGGCCTCTCACCCTCCAGTAGACTAAATCAGCTTCCTTACTTGGGGATCTTAGGGCAGCATTCCAAAAGGGAGAAGGTAGAAACTGAATTTGCACAGCTTCACTTCTGCTATATTCTATTAGTCAAAGCAAGTCACAGGCCAGTATAGCTTTAAGAAGTTGTAAAATAGCCTCTACTTCTTGATAGCAGCAGCAGCAAAGAATTTATGGCCATATTAATTTACCACTGGCTCCTCATCACCTTTAGGATAAAGTACAAATACTTCGGCGTGGCATACAAAGCCTTTTTAAATCTGGGCTAATTTCTTGCCAAAAACCCTATCTGTAGCCATACAGAAATGTTTGTCATTCTTTAACCATGCTGGGCACTATCACACTTTCTTTTCTTTATTTGGGAGATAGGGTCCTGCTCTGTTGCCCAGGCCGGAGTGCAGTGACACCATCATAGCTCACTGCATTCTTAAACTCCTGGGCTTAAGCAATCCTTTTGCCTCAGCCTCCTGAGTAACTGGTACTTGAGGCATGCTCCACCACACCTGGCTAATTTTTAAAATTTTTTGTAGACATAGGGTCTCACCATGTTGCCCAGGCTGATCTCAAACTCCTGGCCCCAAGCAGTCTTCCAGCATTAGCCTCCCAAAGTGCTGGGATTACAGGCATGAGCCACCATGCCTGAGCAGTACCCATTCTTAAGCAAAGTGGAATTACTTATTGTCAAAGATACTGACTTAAAAAAATTTTTTTAGGGCTTTTGACACTTAATGCCAAACTACTGTTCAGAAAGGTGCCAGTTTTTACTCTCAGCAGCAGGCTGTGAGAGGGCCCAACTTACTAGAGAGGAAATAAGAGATACCTAATAACTCCGTGTCCAAAATGTATTTTGCATTTCTTTCCTACTACCTAAACTCTTCATATTTATTAAAGAAAATTTTATAACCTTAAGCAGTTTAAAGATGGAGGAGCACTCCTGAATAGGTTCAGAGTAATTTGTTAACCTGGAAAAGTGAAAGGGTCCATATGTGCTCTCTATTGACCAGAAATACTTTCTCTTTTAGAAATAATTACCATCCAGTATCATTATCATCAAAGTGTTATAAAAGGGGAATAGAAGCTGAGCGTGGTGGCACACACCTATAGTCTCAGCTACTCAGGAAGCTAAGGCGGGAGTCTCACTTGAGCCCAGGAGTACGAGGCTGCAGTGCACTATTGTCGTGCCCGTGAACATCCACTGTACTCCAGCCGGGCAACATAGTGAGACCTTGTGTCTATAAAAAGGAGTTGGGGGTGGGAGGGGGTTAGAAATTTGAAAAGGGGCAGAAAATGGAAAGAGGAAAGGGAAGACTTAGGGATAAGTTGGCAGAACATAGTTTGGGCAAATAAGAATTTTCCATCAAATCTTTTAGATACAGAAGTGCCTGGTTTTTAGCCACTAAGAATGATAATAGTTACATGAAGTCAAAAGAGATCTGAGGGCAGTCTGTTTATGGTTATTGTAGTTTCATAATCGATAAAACAAAGATCCAGCTGGGTCTCTCTTTGTATGATATCTTTGTTTCATTTTCTGTTCATTATTATTGTTTCAAAATCTCAATTAATTTGCTGGTAGGGCTTTCTATTGCCCTGTAAAAGGCATTATTTTGGAAGTTGGGAAATGTAAATTCTGTGGCAGTGTCAGTAGGTCTGGAATAATTTATTTAAACCTTTGATGTTGATGAATAATGGTTATGCTTTTAAAAATTGTAAAATGCTGTTTTTCTGTCTGTAAGGTAGAATAATAATTGCTTTTGTGAACATTTTCTAATTTTAGATGTAAAAGCATTTATTGGTAATACATTACATTTTTAGTGAGGTCATCTCTCTTTGTCTTTGAAGCCTTACATGGACAAGTTGTTCAGTTTAAACTGTCAGACATTGGAGAAGGGATTAGAGAAGTAACTGTTAAAGAATGGTAAGTTAATCTGAAAAAAAATTTAAATAAATATAAAAATAATTTGAATAAAAATAAGTAGGAATCAATTTAAATTGGGAAACTTCTTTATGTAACATATAATGCTTTTTTTAAAAAAATAATAAGGTAGAATTACTTTGTGTTGATAATATGCTGGAATTTATCATATATAAAGGAATTTTATTTGAGATTTATTAAAGATATTTTTCCCTTTTTAAAAAGAATCCTTTTATTACCCGCCTCTAACTTTAGCTAAAAAGAAGAAATTGGCTGGGTGTGGTGTCTCATGCCTATACTTCCAGCACTTTGGGAGGCCTGAGGGTTGCTTAGGGTTAGGAGTTTGAGATCAGCCTGGGCAACATAGTGAGAACCTGTGTGTTCAAAAAATAAAAAAAATTAGCTGGGTGTGGTGGCGCTTGCCTGTAGTCCTCAGCTACTTGGAGGCTGAGGCAGGAGTATTGCTTGAGCTCAGGAGTTCGAGGTTGCAATAAGCTATGATTGCACTGCTGCACTCCAACCTGGGCAACAGAGTGAGACCCCATCTCTTAACAAAGAAAAAAAAAGAGAGAGAGAAACTAACCTCTGAAAGATGAAAAACTGATGCGAGATCATGTGTTTTTAGAAGCATTTAATGTATGAATTCACAATTTCCTTCCAAATTATTTAAAACCTATCAGGTGGTCTATGCTCTCTTTACCATACTGAAAATGACTTTAGTAAGAATGTAAGTATGTTGACTCACCATTACCTGAGGCAGTAGTAT